>UCOM01001745.1:0-35589 GCA_900474385.1 Ormyrus pomaceus
CCCCGCTCCCCGTGGCGCAAAAAGCTCTCGCCGCGTTTTCGCGAAGGAGCCGCGTATAATCCTTCCCGCGACCGCGACCCTGCTCTCCTTCCCTTTAATTTGGCCGGCGGCCGACACTGAAAGGCACCGGCTGAAAATTCCTCCCGACCAGCGCTGAAATAAGGGACTGCACTCGGACTCTGGCCGAGTGCGGCGTTAATTGTTTAAGGGAGGTTTTCGCGAGTTTGGTTAAATTAAGCTTTGCATTTAAACTTGTTCAAATTTCAGGAGATTTAAAGCTCCAAAATGGGGTAGGAAGCGATATTGTTCGCGTCTTATTCCTTGATATTATTGACGCGCCTTGCATTATTCTGGCGCGCCACTCTTTTACCATATCGCGCCTTCGCACCTCGCGACAGTGACATTCAAATTTGTTAAACGAACGCCACAAAATTGCGTGAAATTCCGTGCATCGTTTAGCGCGAAAGTTTGAGCTTGCGACTCAAATTAATTTTCAACTTGTGCGTCCACTCCGGTTTAGCTCGCGTGTCAAGCACATGTAATTCGACCTGAAGCCCGAAATCAGAAAATTCAAAAGCCCCATGGCGCGCGAACTGTTTCGAAAATCAAGCGGCTTTTAACTTTCTCGTCGAGCCCTCCTCTCCCCCTCCCAAATCCTTTTCATCCTACTCTGACCTATTTTGCATAAGTACGTCGGTTTAGGCTTCGGAATCTGTGATTACAAGAGATCAACGATATGAATTTTTGATTATCTACTAAATCGTATTTACAGTCACTTTTTTGTTCGAGAATTTTCTGAAAATCCCTGTTCGAACATTTTTTAATGTAATGTCGTAGTTTGAAATTAGAAATTTATAAATGAAGAGGCACGGTAGTGTCTGGAGGAAATTATCTATTTAAAACAAAAGCATAAAGGAACTTGCAGCTCTGCATGTACGACAATATATACGTAAATAATAATAAAATCCAAATCCTCCAATCTCCCAGAATCTCGCAAAATCATTCACTTCCACTCCCGCCTTTTAATTACCAGAAATTTTCCCGGCGCAAAACCTCCATTACTTCCCGCAATCTAGGAAACCGACTGCAACCCCCGTCGCATTCCTCTCGCGACCCTTCCTAATCTCACGAACTTATCCAGCCCTCGAACTCGAATTACCGCCTGCATTCTTAAAAAGCAGCTCGAGCAGCCGACGTCTCCCGTATAAGCGCCACTCTCGGTAGCGTATAGCCGTAGTCTCGCGGAAATTGTCTGGCTGTTTTCGATCTCCTCTCTCACTCCCGTTGACTGACAGGGTCGACATTTTTTACGCGCGCTCCGCATGTCGGGCACGCGCGAGAGTATGACGAAAATTTTTAGCGGGGCTATTTTTTTTCCGAGAGCTGGAGTTCCTTCCTTTCCCCCGCGCCAACGATTAACTCGTTTTCTACGGCCCCGGAAGGGCGCCGGGGGAATTTATTTATGTCGAGACATTTTTCTAAAGGATCGGAATTGAGTACGGGGGTGTCGGACGATTCTTTTTTGCCCGATTATGTTATGGAGTTTTTATGAGGAATTGGAGTTGGGTAAATGTAGGGGTATTTATTGTTTATGGTTAACGATCATTTTTTTAACTTACGAATGTAGGCAAGTTTAACATTACATAAATAAGTAATTAGAATCAGATGTGCAGATTGATGATTGTTTATTTGAGCATTAAAGTGTTTGCAGCGATTTAAATAGAAATAGGAGAAAATTATTCAGCACTGATAACTTTTATTAGAAAAATTTGTATTTGGGCGTTTTGGTCCTCTGAATCATTAGACATACAGAAAATATTCATCGATTCTTTAATTCGAAAACTATTGCCTGAAAACTACGTAGCTTGTCGCATTCGTGTCATATCAGATGAATTTTCCGGTATACGAAGCCCAAATTAGCTTCCGAAGGGTCCGCAATTGGATCCAAAAGAAATCGAACTGTCCGAAACGGATGACATGGATGAAATTCCTAGGGGTTCGAGACAATTTAGCTTTCCTCTGGCTAACTCATACTCATTTTTATTTACGCGAGAGTAGGAAATAATCACATGTATACAGAAAATACAATCATAATATGTTGTGGTAAAGTAAACATTTTTGATTACTTTTCGGTATTTTTGTAGGCAAACACAAAAAATCTCTGATGTAAATAGCGAAAAGTCTAAAGTAAAGATTATTAACGATGATTTACTTCACAAATATTGGAAACAAACTTAAATTCCAAAAATATTTTTAAAAGTTGAAAGCTGCTCTCTCATATTTAGTTACTTTTCGCTTCTCCCAGCTAGAAAAGCACCCCCGAACTTTCATTTTCCCGTCATTGGAAAAGTCGCACATCACAAAACTTCCGAGATTATACGAGATCGTCCAGCAGGCCGTCGCTCAGCCGGACACGCTTTCTTTTTCCACTATCCCATAATCTCACACCGTACATCACGAACGCGACGATACGTCACGGCGAAACTAATCAGCCAAAGACGCGGCGATAGACGCACTTCTCCGCGTGGCCGCGTTGCAGCTCGACTTATCGGACTCACGTGTCCCTAACGCCACTTGCTCGTTCTGCATCCATCAAACGCGACGCGTCTTGATTTCTCCCTCTCGGCCGAGTTGACCCCTCCGCCGGAGACGATTTTATCTCACCTCGGGAGAAAGTTTTTCTGCCGGTTCATATAGGGAGTTTGTGGGACTTACTGCGTCCGAGTTCGGGATTTGATCCGACTGGGGAGTCCGCAGAATCTGTGGCTGAATCGTGGGAGTAAGGACTTGTGAAAAAGCTGATTAATGGCGTATGGATTTTTGTTTTCTTGCGGTCAGGTTATGTTGCTGATAAAGAAAAGAAATTCTTTACGTTCAAGTTCTTAATTTAATAAATTGAACAATTTCTAATTAATGGCCTGCACTGCATTATTTTTTTATAAAGTTTCATGAAATCAAAAATCATGTTTTTCTATTATTAATGTTTAAGGAACAATAAGAAACTTAAAAGCATAATTACCCTCCCCCTGCTTTATTACTTTAAGCACCCAAAACCTACGATAAAAAAAAAGCGATTTCATCGCTCGCAATATCCAATTTCATCTTTCATCAGCAAATCCGCTCGATCCACGCAAAAATACTCTCAATACACATGCAATGCACGCATTTGTCGAGCCGCGCCGAATATAATCCGACGCGAATCAGCAGCGCACACAAGCAAGAATCGCGGCGGCGCTCTTAATAAGGCAGGGGCGGGAGGGGGGGGGGGGAGGCTTTTAAATGGAAATACAAAAGAGGCCTGCGATTGCGATATTATTATTTAATCTTTGCTAGGGGCAGGATGTAATTGAACGATAAAAAGCGGCAAGAAGAGAAAAGCGAAAGGAGAGAGACTCTCGTTTTATTGCCGGCCGTGAATTTTATGTCGCGGCGGAATTACGCGTTCGCGAAAAAAATGTGTCAGTTTTTTTTGTTTCGGCTTCCGCGTGTACGCAGTAAGCTGAGAAAGATGGATCGGTCCGAGGTGCATGCGATTGATTAATGAACAAGTATATTTTTGGTCGAGTCCGCAGTTTTTAATGTTTACGATACATTTCTGTTGTGGGATTGAAAATTGCGGAATTGGTATTTTTTTTCCTGATAATAACGTTCTGTATGCAGTAAATCTGTATCGATCGTCTATTTTTTTTTTCACATTAATGTTGTTGGAGATGCAATACTATTGTTTTTTAACACAATTCAGCTACTTTTTTAAAATTTAGTTATTATTTATCGTTTGTGAAAAGAAATCTATAAGCTTTCTTCCTGATTAAAGATAAATTGTTGCACAATAATTGTGCGACAAAGTGTACCGTATAAAATTTTGAAGTTATTGTCCTTTACCACGGCATCGAAGGTACTAAAAGTTTTATATGCAATTTTCTGTACACAATACGATACTTATTAGGTAAAATTAAAGCGAAATCGACCCATCAATATAACGGAATGAAAATATTAACGAAAATTGTGAGTGCGTCGAACCGATACAGTAGATTACCACTGAATTTCCCATCCGTTTAGAAAATTTCGACCACGTATTCTTGGTATTTTTACCAGAGCTGACCGAATCGAATTTTGCTTCAAATGTACGCCGTATTTATGCTCTATAAACGATGCCGCGGTAAGAAATCCAATATTCCGTAAACGTTCTATTTTTTTCTTCGAAATAAAAGAAGCATAAATCAAACAGAAATTTTACGACGTTCACCTGACGTACTGACGTCAAAACTTTTTGAACCCGCGTTAAATCCAATAAATCAACCCTAAAGTATTTCAATTTTAATCTTGGTAATTAAAAAAAAAATCTTAATAGGATTTTCTTTAATTAAAATATACTCTACTGGCAAAAATTAAAAATTCTTTTTCACTAAAAATTGTTCGAAATAACGATTTTGTTTGTTTCCCATTACCCATTGCTATTATAAATTTTTTAATTTAATGAACTTAATTAAAAACATCAAGTTTAATTGTACCGTATCTCCTATTCAATAAGTACTTTCTCGAAAAAAGTAAGCATCCCATTATAAAAGAAGATAACTCACTTGAATTAATAACTACAGGCCTCTCGAAAAATCGTAAATCATGAGTCCGAGAGTACCTGGAGAGCTTAATAACGGAAAAATTCCGTACAATCGAGCTCGGAGACAGTAATGGTACATCTTCCGCAGATAAAACTCGGTGGCCGAAGAAGCCTCGGAGTGGAATTGATAAAAAAAAAAGGAAAAAAAAACGAGTGGTAAAAAGCTCGGAGAAAAAGAGAGGACTTACAGTGAGAATGGCCAGGAGGACTCGAGCTTCTGCGACGGACGCTTCTCGTGCTTCGCGGCATGTCGGTGCTCAATTCCGTGACAACTGCAACAGAGGAAAAAGAAACATAACGTAGAATTAATGATCCGAGAGGCATCTCGCCCCGAGTTACTCGGGCCGCTTTCTCTTTTATTTCGAGCGCTATACAGCGTTGTAAAAATGGACGTTTACGGCCGCGGGACTCGCTGAAAATTCATACTCGTAATTGATTTGGGAATTTATTTCGTTGGGGGAGGTAATGAAAAAGAAATTTTCACGGCGAGTTTAACTTGGATTTTTATTTCAGCTGGCTTTTTTTTAACCCTTTCAGTCATGATTTTTTATTATTTAGAATAAAGTATTGATATTAAGTATAATGATACAATTTATTAGATTAAATATTTTAGTAACAATTTTATTTTAGTTAAACTTTTAATACGTTCGTTCTAGTGGTCTCAATAATTGGGGCTACTTTATAATTTGGGACGATCTAACCGTGAGATCAAATTCCAATTAACAATTTTAGAAATTGTTAATAAAAGTAAATATATACGTGCAAAATCATTAGGATAGGAAAAGAATTGCTTATAAGTAGAAAGACCTAAAATTATACAGTAATTGCTCTTAAACCGGATCAGCTGAAAAGATTCATAATTATTTGATTTTAATCTTTGTAAAAATTCAGAAAGTCTAACATTCATTTGCACATAATTACTTGAGTAAAACTGAAGCTTAATTAAACAATTAAATCTCGAAATATGCTTTACAGTATTATATAAATAAATTTAATGATCAGATGACTGAAGGGGTTAAAATGGATTTGTTTTGTTGACGCTGGAAGCTTTTAGAATGGAAAAGATTTTCTTGGTAATTACTAAATAATCAAAATATTGCATGCAAGTTAGCGATTAAAAGTTCACATCAGTCAATCGTAATGCATAAAAATATGTGCAAACATCAGAAATTGTACAAGAGACATAAAAATTGTTTTTTTTAAATGTAAATTAGAAGATAGTTTATTATCATTTGATTTGCTTATAAAAATAGCATAAAGCAGGTGACTTCCTTATGCTGGATTTATTTTTTATGAAATATAAAGTTCAATGCACTGTTAGCTTATGTACGTTATTTGATATGAAATATTATAGTTTTTTTAAATATAATTTTCAACAAAGCGCCGTGCTTTATAAAAGACTGCCTGCCTGCTACGTTTATTTAACTCTTTTATTACTTACACTACCCATACCAATCCCAACAAAAACAGTAAAACTTCTAAAAGAAATAAGTGAAAGCCTTTGTATGTTATTAATTTTTATAACAGCTTACCCAAGCTACATAAATATATCTTAGGCAAAGTGTTATTTTCACACTCATTTAATTAAGTACATAAAAAAAAAACAAGAAAACCTATATAACAATAAAGCTTGGAATATTTAGTAAACTATTGCAATATTTTTATCCACCAATCTAAATAAAACTAACTAGAATCAATAGCCTCGAATACATTGACCCCATATCTCCAACAAGAGTAGGAAACCATCCAGCCAATAAATAAAAGCCCACACATTGGCATTGCAGCATCCACCCAGCAAATAAAGCGAGAAAGCCTTTCCAATCAACAAAGCCGCACAAAAATGCTCGAGAACAGCTCGTCAAACGAAGCCGGAGGCCTTCCGACAAAAAAAAAAAAAAAAAATAGGAAACTCCCCGCTCTCAGCGAAGAAGCAGAAGAAGCCGGGAGGCAAAACGAAAGCTGCACGTACCTCGTCGCCGGGGAAATGGATAATTGACTGGTCAATTGCTCGGACAAGCGGAAGGGACAAGCTATTGGATTATCTTTAGGCCCGCTTTTTCGCTATTTTTTGCATTCTTGTCTATTATTGTTTATCGTTTTTACAGTGCTTGGTGTGAATTATTATATCTACTTTCTACACTCGTTCATTAAAATTCGACACGAGTGCCAAGTGAAGATTGAATCTCGAGGAATAAAAGTGTAAATAAAAGATCGTTAAAAGATCTTTTGCATGCATTGTGTTTCAATTTGTAGCGGATACAAGCGTTTTCTGTTATTATTCTGCCAGGTATTTCACTCGACTCTTCTAGGTACCTTCTTACTTCTTTTAGAAATTTAAGCAGCATTCTAGAATATTCATGGAATTACCATGATGAAATTCCGACTGAAACAGCCGAGAATAAACAATTGTCGAGTTTACGCTGTTAAAATCAGCATAAATTTTAATTTCAATTGAAAATACTACCTCTCAGAAAATACTACCCTTCAAAATATTTTCTTGCATTCAAAAATTAACTCCGCCGCGCACGCGTAAACGCCTTAAATAAATGATCAATCATCTCTTTATTCCGCTCCTCCGTTACCAACCTTATCTCTCTTTTCGTCTTACTCTCCCTCTTATAAATTTTCCTCCGTCACCTCGAGCGTCTCTCTCCCGCCCGTTGCCTTCTTCCTTCCCCTCGGCTTTCTTTCCCCATCCAGTGCAGTTTGAATATCGCGGGACTCATTAACTCGGGAGTTGTAATGAAGCCCGGCATTCCGCGTTCTCTCTGCAGGCCGAATGGAAAGAGCAGAGAGAGAGAGAGAGAGAGAGATAGCAGTAAGCTGCCTGCTGGTAATTACGCTGTTTGCCTGACAGAAAGAGAGATGTTCGATGCATCGAATAGAAGAACAATGAGGCGTTTCATCGCCGTTACTACCGCTGCTACTCATTTCTTTCTCGTTCCGTTTACACCGTGAGATTTCTTTCTTTTCTCATTAAAAATGAAATGCGCGGATTCGCCCCGAGGCGGCCTCCCGGGCTTATTAGGATATGCGCCGTGATCGCCGCTAAAATTGATTTTGTTTGCGAGGCAGGAAGGTAAGCAGAGAAATATCCCGTAAAAGATAACTTTTACGGGGGTTCCGAGGGAGCTTTATGAAGATTCGCGTTTGAGAAATTGACTTTTTAATCTCACGTTTTTTAACCTCGTTTACGCTTTGAGAACGGAGTTGCAGGATTAGTGCAAATAGTTTGATTCATTACTTTATCGCGAAATAGATTTCCAGAAACTTATTAATATTTCCATATCGGCAGATTCTATATTTACGAAAAATAAAGCACTTCCAATTTCTTCCATGGCATAAACCCATGATATTCGTAAAGTAAATATAAAATACAAACTAAAATTGCGTTTCAAAGCGGCGAAAAGCAATTTAAAAAAATCCTTTTTCCGAGGAAAGGAAGTAGCCGAAAATTCAATTATTTACCATTAACAAGTAATTTTCCAGAACTTCCAGAAGTTCGCATTGTCTTTCACGCATTCCTCCGCCCGGAAATCGCAATTACCGAGATCCCTCGTCAACTCCGCCCTCGCTGATTTCATTAAGAGCTCGAAAACTTACTCCTGTCGCCTTCGTCGAGGAGGCGGAAAAGGGGGCTCGAAAGTGCGAGCAAGAGATAGGGAGGAAAAAGGTAACGGAGAAGCATGAAACAGTCGGGAGGAGAACGCAAAAACGGCCTCTCCGATTCGCTCGTTTAATAATTCATTTTAATTAAAAGGGGTGAAGGAGGGGGGTTTCGGAACTGTCTGCGGCCGCGGCAAATAAATGAATGAATAAGCAATTTAATTGAATCGAACGGGCGAGCTGCAAACGGTATTTGGTCCCAAAACAAGGATCGCTTAAGCCAAGGGTTCGAATCCCGGTCAGTACGAATTTTACGGGGTGTTTTTCACAAAAATCTACCCGGAATTTTTGGTGACTGGAGATCGAATCCAGCGTCCCGGGGGGTGTTGCTAGAGGCTTATCGATGCGCCTGATCTGTCTTTAGCTGTAAACTACAATGAGCGCAAGAGTAGCCTATTGCAAACATCCATTGCGGACCTGCACGAGAACCTCGCCCTCCTTATTAGAGGATTAGAGAAGGAAAGACAAGTAAGGCGGGGATGATGGCAAATGATGATATCCATTGTCAGAACATAGACTGTATAGTTACTTACTCTAATGAAAACAACATACTTGACCTGATGGTAAAATAATTCAAAGGCAATTAGACAGTACGACGAGAATGATATCATAAAGCCTAATAAGCTCTTTTAAATAGAAATAAAACCATATAACTTGCGAAATTCAACAAAGATAAGATTGATTTGAAAAATTTCTCCAAAAGTACATTTTTTAATATAGCAGAGATGTTTAAACAAAAGAAAATTATTTCATCGAAGAAATGAATTTCGAAAGAAGCGGCAGCTCGCGCAATACGCGACGCACTCCATTTTTCGCTCCACTACCCTAATCCAATCCCCGATTACTTCATTCAGAAAGCTCTCATTCAATTTTAGAATCCAGCAAGCCATAATAATGACAGCCGTTAGCTTCAACCGTCGGGTTACTCCTCTCATTGAATTACACGCAGTGCAGAATTTCCAGGGCGGCGCGCTCGCTCGCTCGCGCCGCCACTCGGACGATTCCGAAAGAGGGCAAAATGAGTTTCGGAGGACGACGGGAAAGCGCGCACGCACCGAGAGTAAAGTGGGAGCCCGCGCGCGGCACCCGGCGAATTATACATCGCGCGCGCGCTCTTTGTTCAAACTTTTCCGCTCCCCCGGGCTTTCGGGAGGGAGTCGCGATCTTTGACACTCGCCGGGATGTATTTGATCGCTCGCGCGCGAAGCTCCGAGGGGCGTCGGTGCGCGAGGCTGAGTCGGAAAGCGCGTGTGTGCACTTTGCGCTTGGGAAACTTATCCGGGGGGGGTTTTCTAATTATGCGCTGCTGCGACGGGGGAGGGAGGCTGCGTGCTTGGAATGCGGAATCGTCGACTGAACGAGTTTGCGTAGTTTGTTGGGGGTTTTGGAATGGATAGATATAAAGTGGACATTTTTAAATTATTTTAATCGCTATGTAACTGAATAATTGAGAATATAACTTTTTTATTTTAAGCTTGTTCCGATGCCTGATCGAAGCTCCACTGCGAATTTATTATGCATGCAGCAGTACGCATTAATGCGAACAGATAGCAATAATAAAATTTTAGTTTAAATATCGCGGCGTCGCTCTATTAATCTTGTCGATCTTTTCGCAAAATAAAAAGAAAAAGAAAAAAAGAAAACGAGTGTAAAAAATTTTTCCGCAATGTCAACAATTTTGACGCGCACTTCGGAAAAACGTTAGCTAGCACCCCACTTATGAAAAAATCCCCCGACTAACAACGTCGAATCCGGAGGCTTAAAGCAACAAGCCGGAATCCCGGCTTAAAGCCCAAAACGATCTTTCACCAACGGACCAACCGTCAAATATTTAACCCCTCCCCCCCGTATCTCTCGAAAAAAATCCCACCCCTCGAGAGCGGTCGAAACCGTAGGGTCGGACGTGGTTTATCCCTCGTCTTCTCCTTAATTATCCATCGGTTATTGGTCGGTTTCGATCTGTCCGGTGCGGCCTGAAATCAGCCTATACCACCTTGTCCCCTTTAAAAGTGGTGCTTCATTGTCTGGGCCGGAGAACACTTGACCTTCCCCACGTACGGAGTGCGCGAAGCTCACGTGTGTTGGTCGAGGTCTCCAGGGAGTGGCGACGGAGTCGCGATCTTTGTGGTCCTTCTCCGTCTCTCTCTCTCTCTCTCTCTCTCTCTCTCTCTCCTGATTTCTGAGGGCGCGGAATTTCTCTCGATATTTCTTCTCTTTGTACAGCCGTATTTTTCTTTTTGTCTTTGCCTTTTGTCCGGCAAGGACACGAGTGTGTGCGAGTTTGTGGTTTTATAATGCAGGTGAGAGCTGCCTTTTGATCTTTTGGTTTCGCTTCAATTGCTGGCCTTCGATTTTTTTTAGGAAAGTGTGTTATTGTTTGGTCGCCTTTTTCGGTTTAAAGAAACGTTGAATGAACGATTTTTTTTTCCTTTTATCGTCGAGTGCCTGCCTGCCTTTCGGCTGTGCAATTTTTATGCGATTTGTGCTTAAAGTACGTTAAACTTTGAAATGCAGAAGAAAAGAGAACGAAAGAAGTAAAATATTTTTTGCTCCCGAACAATGTGTTCTTAAATAACAATGTATAAATATAAGTAGCATCTGTCGTTAAGATTAAATTTCATTTGGAAACTAATAAAGTATCAATTTCTATAGTCATTTAAAATGCATTTTATTCAATTGACTTATAATCTTTCCAGGAACGTCAGATTTTTACGCAGTAAGTGCCAGCATGACTGAGATTCAAGCAAAAGTAGGAGTGGAATATTTCATATATTCTTCTATTGAATTCCTTTGGAATATAAAGAACTTATGTCATTGTCGAAAGAATTTGTCATATGCTTTCGATTCTCGTTTTATTAACTTATTATATGAATCCGTTATTGGGAAAATGTATTGCAATCATTTTGGAAATTATTGAAACTTTTTATAAAATTTAATCAAATTATTATTTTAAAACCACATATTACTAATCATTTCTTTTTATACTTATTCTAAATCTAAGTCTAAAGTTAATTTTTAATTTTTATTATAACAATATATTCTTGTAAGACATAAAAATCAATCTATAACCTTCAAATACTCTAAAATTTATTTAAATCCTCTCAAACACCTTCTAATTTTTAAGATAAAAAAGGAAAATAAAAAATTCTTTTTAACCCTCATAAATTCTCAGAGAAAGATATAGTTCCTACTATGACCCCCCCTTACTATTTCACATAAAATTTACATCTACTTTTAAAATTCTCGTCAATTCACGCAGCAACCACGCCCCAAAACTACCCGAAATTCAGGCCCCGCAACGAAAACGCCGCCCCGGAAAATTTCTGCGGAGCACGTCGCGGCGCAGATAAAGACGGCAGCCGGGCAATAAAGTTGCGCGGCACACTTAGGAGGTACGGCGAAGGGGTACGAACTTAAAGACCCCCCTGGAGGGCTTTGGTTGGCGGCGGTCGGACCCTACGGGAGCGAGTTTGCCCTCGGCGAAGTTCGTGGCGGGAGAGCGCCTCGCTCGCCGTAGGATTCGAGTGCCTTTCCGCGAAATCGTTTGATTCCATAACGACCCCCCAGGGGTGCGGAGGACGTCGGGGAAGTTGCAGGTACGCGCGCTCCGCTGGATTTTCCTTTGTCCGCGTGTTGTTTACCGATGGAAGCACCTTCGCGCGATGAGTCAATGTTTTTATCGCGTTTTTACTCCGATTTTCGAGCTTTCAATCGGTGCATTGTTATGTCGTTTGTTTTCGACTTTATTTTTTGATTTTTATTCTCCGGAATGTATACATTTTCGTCCGACGCTGGATTTTACCGCCCGTAAATCATGTTCGCAAGAGAAGGCTTTTTTTCCCCTAACTGCTTCAGCTGCTTGGGTAGATATATAAATCATTTCAACGGCAGGTGCGAAGCACTTGAGCAGCCTTAAATTCCAGTGAATTTATTCATCAGATTTTCCTGGAGCCATTGGGTTATTTTTCTTTATACAGTAAGTGAAAAAGAAAATGCATGCTACACTCTGACGGAAAAAGGATTACGCGGTGCAATAAAGCTTATGAAGGTTAATGAGCAGAAAGTAAAAAAGATAAGGTAAGCCCCAATGGACATTTAAATTTTTATTTGCATTTAAATCTAAAACGGATTTCTAATACACCGTAAAATTTCAGAGTTTTTTTTTCCAAAAAGGAATAAAAAATGTATTGCCATCGCCAATCACACGCAAAGTCACGTCCCACCTTCAAAGCCGTACGAATTTCACGAAAAAAAAAGAAAAACCTACAAAAAACATCGACAGCCAAGGCAAAAAAAAGGCACGTCCCACGAGCGTCTATATATTAAAAATAATCTCGATGGATTGGAAAATGCAATTTCTCGAATGCTAATACTCGCGCGCGTGCGCCCCGTCCCGTTCAATTAGAAAACTCGATATTCCATCACGCGCTCTAATAAGTTTCGGCGGCGCGGTGCGTACACGCGAAAGGGGGAGAATTAAAAGCTGCGAACACGTGCCGGGCGTTTCCGCGCGCGCTTATTCGCCCGAATCTCCATCGTCGACGTGGACGTTTTTTCGAGTCGCCGCTGTTAATTGTGCGAGGGAATTTTTGGTCGGCTGAGTTTTTAAAATGGTTTTTCGGGTGTTTCCAGGTATTTCGAAGCAGGTGATTTTTAATGGTAGTAGGAAGCGACTTTGGCGCCATTAGCGCCGTTTGTTAAATAATTTAGTTTCTATTAGCCTTTGGGTCGAGGAGTTAAGCCAACGCTGATTTAGTAATGCCGAGCCGCCGTTATAAACGGCCCATTTAAAAACAACCGCTGCCGCAGAGTGAATTTTTTTTCTTATTTTTTGGCAAACGTTTCTCTTTTAAATTGAATAAGATTTGGAATTTTGTGGCGTCATAAATATTGTGCTAATGCAAATTCTTTAAAGAGTTGAGACGATAATTTAACCACAAACTGTAATTAAAATTGATTATTAAAATTTTTTTTCTACCAACTTAAAACTTTAGTTAAACAATAGCTTAAACGTCAAAAACCGTTTCCATTGTTTATCATCAAACGTTTCTGCTGCATCATTAAAAAAAGAAACACTAAATATCCATACCTGACGCAAATCTCCCGATCTAAAAAAATTCCAAATCCAAAAATTCCAAACCGCATCAGCTCGTTACATCCTCTCCCGCGAACCTCAACCGCTTTAAAAGCGGCTCTGCCAAAAAAAAGGCGGACATCCGCGCGGTTCCCCGCAAAAACACTCGACTCTAGCGCGTCGGGTTTTTATCGCGAGCGCGTCGACGCTCGGAGAGAGAGAGATTCCCGCCATAAAAAATTTTTCCGCTCTCGCACAAGGGGCCGGAGATTCCCCCGGACGCTTCTCGATATTTACGACGGCGCGTTCGTTAGTCGCGCGCTTAGAAATCCGGGGAGGGGTGGAGGGGGGGAGAGCCTTCGCTCGTTTCCCGCGCGAAACTGTTATCGCGATGGCGCGACATGTTCCGGTTTTACGCGGGCACCATGCCAGGGAGTCTTCGAAAAACCAGCTGGACGCGGAGATGAGGCGCGATAAGGGAGAGCGAGGAATTCTGGGAAGCCGGGCTGGAATAGTGAATAATGACTGCTGCGCGGCTGTTGATTTCGAGGGTGGATTTTTCTGGTGAGAAAGTCACGGGTGGAATGGAATTGTTGATTGGAGGAGGAGGAGGAGGGAGGTGGAGTGCAAAGTTGGGTTTGAATTTGACGAGTTCAAATCCAACTTTCAAAAGAAAATCAATGCAAAATCTTCCTAAAATTTTTGTAATTTTATAAGGAAGTAGATACATGGAAATAATTCTTTTTATCAAATGTACATTACGGATTACGCAGATTTAATAATAAAATCTTTAGCCCCTGATATTACATTTAGTGGAAGTACATTCGTGTCTTACCAAACACGAACTTTTCTACTTAATCGCCAAAATATATCGTTTATAATTTTTTTTAAACCTAATACCCAAAATTCCAAAAGTATCCGCATCAATCCCCGAAATCCAGATTAACGACTTGCAAATGTCTTAAAAAAATCAATAAAATTGCCAATATCTTTATAAACAATCCCCAAGTAAACATTCAGCCAGTCCCTCGCTTCTCCACCCCCATTGAAACTGCCCTCGATACACACCTCCAGAAATTCCGCGGCGCAGAATTCAAAGTTCACGCCAGCTGGCATCGATCGGGCCGACTATCCGAGCACTCAGCTCCCGTCGATCCCCGAAAATCCGGGCGGATCGCAACAACTTTCGCCCCTAAGAAATGTCGCTATCTCGCGCGGCGTCGGGGCCGAAGTGCGCCCGCCGATATATATACAATGGTATATAAGCCGCGCTCGGCGGGGCTTTAATCTCGAGCGAGTGCAAGCAGCGTCTCGGGATAAATTGCCCTCCCCCCCCGCCCACCGACCGGTGAGCGCGCGGCCACGTAAATTAACGATAAGGTCGCGAACGAGCGAACGAACCCGAAGCTAAGCTCCGCCGATTATTTTCGATTAACGGCCGAGGAACGCCGGATTCCCTGGCAGATTTAATGAAGACGCCGAGTCCGGACGGAGTTGGCTTTTAGAAGATGCTTTGCCGAGCCGAGCTTTTAAAATTGACTGTATTGATATCGTTCCAATACTGTTGGAAGTATCGTGTAAAACAATAATTTTAATGCAACGAGTATCGAAATATATAATTACTTTAACTTGGAAACTTTAACTTGAAGCGGGTAGATTTTGTATTACCTATACTCTTTAATCGACTTTAACTGCGTTTTTCTCGGCTTTTCTGAGAATTAAAGCGCCCAAAGTTTTTCAATTTATCTTTTTTATGCACCGTGGACAATGGTATAAGTCATTTAACTTTCCCCTGAGATCAGAAGTTCTAGATGCCATGAGCGAATTTCTTTCCTCAGTCGATGACAACAAAACAGTACCTAATTTTTACGCGACGCGAAGTGCAGCTTTCTTCGAATGCACTTGCAAATAAATATTATTTCTAAAATGGATTTTAAATTCAGCTGATATAATAAAAGTGAAAGATTTATTTTTTATTTCTTGAACAATAATATTTTTCATCCGAATGACCTAATTAATCCTCGGTTAAAACTTTCCTGTTCGAAAAGTACAGATTGAAATCAAAGTAAAAATAATTAGCTGCCCGGTATTAAAGAGTTTAATTCTTTTAAAAACAAATTTTCATAAAAACTGTTTCTTTTATTAACACGAAACCTTTTGATTCCTGCAGACTAAATATATAATTTTCCTTTAAATAAACAATAGTTTTATAAAGAATAAATGGAATTTCCAAAGAAATGCAAATCTGCTTACACGAAAATCCAAGCCTTTGCAAGTTTTACAACGCAAAATGAGTCCGCCGGTACAATAACAAGCCACAAAAGTTCCCCGAGCAGCGAGCAGAAAAAAAGTAAAGCAAGCACGAAAATAAAAGGAGCGGAGAAAAGAGCGCAAAAGAAATTGCCGGGTCCCAAAAGCGCGTCGAGCAAACAGAATTAAACGTCCTTACGTTCTTACAAAGCCTTGGAGGGGCGGAGATCCCTTACTTATTAACTCGGCGGGGCTCGCGGAGCATCAATCCCCCAAAGAAATCCATTGAAAGGGAGGCAGAGCCGCGGTGAAACGCGGCAAATACATAAAGCGCGGGACAAAATGAGAAAATACATTATACAGGCCGATTTTTTTTTTTTTTTTTTTTTGCGCGTCGCGGACCCTTATTCAGTTTGCGGGCGGACCACCTGGGAGAAGCAGGTGCACACCGGAGGATGATTATAATGCCGCGGCTTCTTTGAAGCGAGCTTTTCTAATTGGGTTGTGCATTCATTGGCCGATGCTTTCGAAATCTTGACTGTTTGAGGTTAATTAAAAAAGTAAATCGAATCTTTTTGCAAGTTTTTTTTAATGATCGGCCTGGTTGAAGCTTCGAACGAGATTTTTAAACATTTAAGAATCTTATTTTAAAGTTTTTAAAGTAGCTAAGCTACTTTTGAAATGTTTTTTGATAAACTTTTTAGTTTAAATACTATATTATTAATGACTGAAACATTTAGAGTCAATCAATAACTAAATCATAAAATAAAAGTTTCAATTTCACAAACAAAACAGTAAAAATGTTCATCGCGAATGTAGACACAAATGTGAACAATAAGCGGCGAAGTTTCAATGCCGCTCGTAAATTGTATTCCTTTGTTCTGTCGGAAACCGTCAGTTCAAAAATTCAAAATGTTACGCTTCGACATTTTACAAAAAAAAAAAGGGCTCATCGATTACTAAGCCTCCTAAAAGCGGCGAAACAAAAACAAAAATCCCCTCCGTCCGCCCAGCCAATTAAAGCATTAAATGCCAAAAGCACAAAGCCCTCAAAGCAGAAGCATTTACGGTACCGACGGCCTAATAAAGTGAATGAATAATTGCACAATCGTAAATATCGGATACGCGTACGCCATAATGCTCTCGGCACATCCCGCGCAACTGAGGCAAATGTCCATATATAACTTCTCATGCTCCTGCTATTGAAATTTTAAACAGCTTTAAGTTATGCTTTGAGAATTTATAGTTGATATAACGAACTATGTTTAACAATAACAGCAACCTCTTTTGAATTAGTAAAATATTATTGTGTCAATTGCTGGCATAGATTTGCGCTAATTCCTCTAATATTCCTGTTATTACATTTGTAATTGATGAAATTCTATGATTCTACGATTAACCTTTTTTCATAGATAATTAATTAAGATTAATATTGATCCCAAATTCTATCACATGTAACTCTTAAGCATTCAGAATAATGGTCTACTTCATCGTCACAAGTATTATTTATAACTCCAGAACGAATGCATCTCTAAATAATACTTGAGCAATAAATGTCTCCGTCGGAGTGCATAAATAAAAGATAGAATAATTCGTCCGAAGACGGTATCAACAATATTTATCCACCGCGCAAATAGCGGCGTCCCTTCGTTATCGAATCCTCCGACACCTCGGCGAAGCCCAGGCCCTGCAAATGATAACCCGAAACAAAGTGGCGACCTCAGCCCCGTCCTCAAGACACACTCAGCAGCACCTATCCTGGCAGCGGCGTTGAAAGCTCGCGCTTGCGCTTGTCTATACGTATACACGCCATCATAATCTCATAGCGAGGTCGAAGAGGGAAGTTGCCGGAGAGAGAGGGAGAGCGGGGGGGGGGGGGAGAGTTATCAGGCCGGCCGATCGATTACAGCAGCCGGTGGATGTTTACGATGTAGTAAACTTACATCGGCTAAATCGAGGCTGATCGGACGCTCGAGCCCGGGTAAAGATGCTGCCGGTGATGATGAAAATTTGGGGGCATTAGCGCCGGTAATTTACCGCCGAGCCAGCGGCGATGCCTCGGTTTGAAGGTTTACCTTGATTGACTTTGAGCTTGCTGGTTTTTGTCCCGCTTATTCGGTAATGGTGAAAAGTTGCTTAATGGTAATTGTGCTGTCGAACAGGCGAATTTCACGTACAGACATTTCTGTTTTAAAAGAAGTTTATAACATTTAGCGGTAAATGAAACTGTGACGAAAATATGATATTTTCATTGATACTAAAAAGTTCAGTGTACGGAACATTAATAAACAGATTTTCGCGTTGTTACATAACTAAAAACTTTTTCAAGACTTTATTTTACATAAAATTTAATGATGGTAAACGCGTAAATTAAAATTATATACTTTTTGATAAAGGAAATAGAGACAATCGGAAAAAGTAACTAATCCTCTTTAATTGAGTCTTAAAGAACAAAGTTACAACTGAACGTTTTATAAATGACAGAGTGACTTGGCAGTTAGAAATCCAGGCAGAGTGTTGAATCAAATAATAAGAAAGCGAAAATAAACAAGTTTATAATTAAAGTTACAATAATAGAATCATTATATTCAAATATTGAAGAAATAACTAACTTTAAAGAAAATAACATAGTAATCCGATCTGAATAAAAAATTAAGCTATATATCGCAGTTCGATTTCCCACAGGCACACGGCAAATATTTACCACAACGAGTGCCGTCTTGCATAACCACCGATACGATCTCATAAAAGATCCAATAATCAGAACTGAACGCGATAGAAGATTTCCGAACCTCGATATACTTACGCGACCCCTCCTTTCCTTACGGACCCAATACCAACTAAATGAAACTAATATTCTTCGCCACAGTAGAAATCCAAGAGACGAAGACGCGCACAATGGTGGATTAATGAATGATGTGGTTTAACATGATTTAAATTTCCTGATCTCGCGATGTACAATCAGGTACACATGAAACAATGGTAATTCGATGCGCTCGATTCGGAGAAAAAGGAGTTACGAAACGGAGCTGAAGCGGATCGCCGGTTACATCGGGATGTGCGCTCAGAGGAAGTTCCGTGAATCAGCTGCTCGTTAAGTTGTCAAAAGTTTTTTGAGCTCCGAGAGTCGGTGGAATTGCCGTGTGGGTCGATTAACATGCGTTTGCATTGCTTGGACAATCCATAAATATTTAATATTACTGCAATATTTAGTACGACATAATAAATTACCAAGTTTGTGTTATACATAATTCAATTATATGGTAAATAAGCTATATCAGTTGTATACACAATATTTATCATCCGATTTCAGATGCAACTTAATCAAATTTAAATTTGTTCGAAATATTAACTTATTCAGAAATTATTTGTTTCATCAAAATCATCAACTAAGAAGCTAGTAAATTTATAAGTAGTAACAATTTGACCGACCAATTAGGCAGGCGGCGGACTTTTTAAAAATAGATTATTTTAACATTTGGCCAAATTTTTTTGCGACCCGTGAGCTAATATAGCTTATTAATATTGAAAGATGTAAAATTATTTAACAAGAGAAAATTAGCTTCTTGTGATCATATTTTAAAGACAATTTACTTATAAATATTTAACTATATCTCCAACAATTTAAAAAAAAGTAAACCCCTTTTGATTAATTATTACTTAATTAGAACAGGAATCCCGTGCGTACCATTCGCACGCTTCGCGCAGGTTCATAAAGTGCATTCCCCTCCTTATAAGAATGGTGTGCTTTATTAGTAACATCCTGCATGTCGTCGTAATCGTTCTGATTGCGCCTAGTAAATGAAAATGGTTCCATTACTCTGGGGAACGTGCCAAATTTTCGGTTAAAACGCGAATTTCAATAATAAAACGTCTCAACAACCTTAACAAAATTATTAAACTATCACAACTGCAATTAAGAATCTATTAACAATTAAAATGATAATAGAAACTTGATTAATACCGTGATTTAACTACTATACAGTCTCGATGTATATAGTATATATACTAATGTATTACTATTTAAACTACTGTGACTTATGCTTGATTACTACTTAGACCTAAAATAATAATCATGCATTAAAGCTATGTAGGTCATCTATCATTTTCTAATACTCGCAGTTCATATCCACCTTATCACTGCTTTCTTTACGAACGTTCTATTTTAAAAAAAAACACAAAGATAGATCTTCCATTTACAATAATATTGACAAAAGTATACAAGAAATAATAAATAATAGAATTTCAAACAAAAGAGAAAAATATAATTACACAGCAGACAATATAAATGCAAATACATAAAGACGAAGTAGATCCTGAAGCCGATCTCTGGAAAGCGCCTTGGAAACCTACACCAAAGTCGCTCAGCCGTTGGAGCCTTGCCTCACGTCCACTTTTAAAACTCCCTCCCAGCCAAATTGCAGAGATCATCGCGAGATAAACCCCTTCGCTCCGTCTTAATCAATCAAGCATCACGCAATCCCGAACGAACCAATTTCCCGAGGCAACCTTCGTTCCCTTGACCTCCGTCGAAACGTTAATCCAATACCGCTTGGCCTCCTCCTTTGACGCGTCGAGCGTCGAGTGCCACTCGCGACATTCGCTAATGAGAAAGAACAACGGAGAAAGTCAGGCGCTAAGTCACGCTCCATTTTTTTTCTCCCCTATTGCTCAGTCGCTGTCCACGTGCGCCGCACTCTGTCTCTCTCTCTATCTCTCTTACTTTCTCTTTCGACGTCGGGGAATCAATTTTTTTTCCCCTCGACGTCGAAGCGCAAATCCGAGAGAGTTCGTGTCAAGTGGTCTAGTTGGAGGTAATAAGAATCGTTGAAACGTGGCAAATGTCGAGGATGAGATACTCTGACCCGGCTTCAAAGAGATGTAGCATTGGGAGTGAGCTGTACGTAAATGTCGGGTTACTGTTTTACGTAAGAATAGTATCTCGGGATTGGTGTAGATTAAGAATTTAAAAGTGTGCAATGTAGTTTAAACAAATGAATTTAATACTTCCACTTCGTAGACGTCACATTATTAGACCACAAAGCACATTCCTGTTTAGTTGAAAATCTTCATTATTTTAACGAAAAAATATTTCATTCAATTACCTCTTCTATATTCCCAATGTTAAATTCGCATATTTACAACAAAATGGCACGTCCATCCATCATCCCTTTGAGTGAATTCCCCAGCCGATCTACTTGGCAGCAGCCACCGACCGGCGCGCAAGCACACGTTCGAACCCACGCGGGCATCATATTTTTCGGCCCCGACTCGATTGCATATAATTGACGATGATACGTGACGCGGCTGACGCGTCGAACCCGATTTTTCCGTCGCGAGTTTCGCCTCGCGCACGGAATTTTCGCATTTTTCACGCGCCGCTCGCTTCTATTTCGCGGCGGATACCAATTTTTTTATGAGCAGTTTATTGAATTTTATATGCTCGCGAGTCGCGCTCGGGCTTTTTTTTTTGTTTTTTCGGCGAGCACCGAATTCGAGAGACCGCAGTGAGGAATTTCCACGTCGCGGGAAGCTGGGCTCCATTGTTTTCAAATATTTGGATTTCGCGTGCATTTTTACGGAGCTTGGCGACTTAAGCTATGTGCGTTTTGTGCTCCTGCATTCATTAATAAAAGTGAACATTTTCTTTTTCTAGAGTATTATTGAGAAGAAAAGATTAATGCACATATATTTATTTGTTAAATGAAATTAAATAAATATTGTTTTTAGTGTTTTTATTTTCGGATTTCATGGGAAATTATAAGATTTAAATTATTGAATTTAAATATTATTTTGACTGCAAAATAAATCGATACTACACATATGTATGAACGGAATACTTATTTATGAATTTAACCCAAAACAGTTCAACAACTTCAATAATGTGCATTTTTAAATTAATATATAAATTATATTTTATGAATTATTATTTGCATTGAGAAAACTCTCGGAAATACAGCATATCATTTAGTACATGTGACAAAGACTATTCGAAGTATACAATGTGACAAAGACTATTCAAAGTATACAAAAGACAAAAAGTAATCCGAAATAAATTTCAGAAAATAGTTTTAATGCAATTCCCAAATACAAAGTCACGATTTACAAACCAAACTCGCCAATTACATAATCATCGCAGAAAAAAAAACATAGCATGTTATTTTCTCATCCTTGAACGTGTCTCAGTGTCCTGAAATGTCCGGAATACAATGTGTTCACACTTAGCGGCGCACTTCAATGTACGGAGAACATCGCATTATCGTATACGCCGTTCCGCTCGATTCTCATTGACAATTATACGTAACCGGCCGAGGCGAATTGCCGGATTCCTTAACTTCTTCCGGCCGGTGACTTGACGAAAATTTCGCGAATCGACGAACGCGTTTTCGTTCGTATAAATATTTTTGCAAAGTCGACGGCGATGCTTTATTAATTCGTTTAGTTTTGCATTCTTTATAGCGATGCGTTTTATCGATAGATCGGGTTGATATTCCGAGTTGCGTGCTTTGCGAGACGATCGTGCAAACATTTTTATGCGATCGCTGGCGGTGTTTAATATGCCGTTTTGAGCTTGCTTTTATTTAGATGAGTAAATGGAGTTCGGTCAATCAATTTTGATACGGTTCTTGCAATATTTTCAGGCTTCTATTTTCGACACGCTAATTAATTGCTGATTTAAGAAGAACGTTGTTTATCATAATCGAGTAAACAATAGATTAGCGATGAATAATAATATGAATAATAATAATAATTTTCATTCCTGTTATTAACTGCATTGTCTCACAATCGTTCGAAAACTTTAGAATTTTAACAAAAATAATTCTTCAAAGAATGCAAAATACTTCCCCTTTAAATTATTGCATTTTAATATTAAATTTCTTATTAATTTTTCACAATATTCCCAAAATTCATGCGATAATAACCATTGAAATCTCACCCCAAAGCAGACCGCAGCCCAAAAAACTACAGCCGGTAAGCCGCCCACTTACAACCTGGCCAAAAAATTAAACAAAAGAACGCCTAATGAAATCGCGTCGACCATTAATATAGGTCGGTCCGCGTCGCTGTCCGACAGGCGGCATCATCAAGCGTGAAATTCGGCCCGGAACGGAGGAGAAATAGAGAGAGAAAAAAGCCCGTCCGTCCGTCAGTTGACTTTTCTCTCCCCCCGAAAAAGTTCGGGCTTTTCATCAGCGGCGAAAATCACGGCTCGACGTCCTCTCTGTGTACGTGTGAGTGCGGCTAAAAAGAGAGGGAGAGAGAGAGAGAGAGAGGGTGAGCGAGGGAACTAATAAAGCCCGCAACTGGATTCCTTTTCATTCTTGCGAAAGCCTCGTAATCCCGGGCTTAGCCGATTTGTCGGGGAGAGAAAAATCGGCCCCCGAGTCATTGGGTTATTGCCGGCCGAAATTTCGTCGCGCGGAATGGATATTTCTATCGGATTGTTTCCTTTGTCTCTCGATTATGGACGCCCGGGATTCTTTTGATGGCGGATCTGGAGTATCGATAGTGATTGCTCGATGTCGCGATAAAGATTTTCTTTTGTCGCGCGATTTTTTTCTTTGAAAATATGCTTTTAGTTAAACTTTTTTTTTCTACTTGTGAACTTGCATCAAATATTTCACTTTTTCTTTTACTTTTTTTAAATACACGATTTAATCAAAACGAATATTATTAAATTACGTATTAAAAGTATTGTTTCAACTTTTACTTGTTAACTCTCTCAGTCTTCTGTCCTCTGCGGAGGACAGATCATTAAATTTTACTTATATAATATTGTAAAGCATTATATTTCCAGGTTTAAATACTTAATTAAGCTTCAGTTTTACTCAAGTAATTACGTGCAAATGAATGTTAGACTTTCTGAATTTTTAAAAAGATAAAAATCAAATAATTATAAAGCTTTTCAGATGATCCGGTTTAAGAGCAATAATTATTACTTTATAACAATTTTAGATCTTTCTACTTATAAGCAATAAATTCTTTTCCTATCCTAATGATTTTGTAGATAATGTCTGCATTTATTTATTTATTTATTAACCCAGAGTTACATAATTTACATAACATACAGAACGCTACAGTATGAGTATATATACAATATATCCTTAGACTAAGCGCTGTACCCTGCAGAGGAAAACGATATTTCCTGTTTGCAGGTCCGGATTTGAAAACTGGCGACTAAACTATGCATGACACATAGGAAGTAGTTGCCAGTCACGAATATAAATATACAATATAATATAATATAATTAATACTTAAAACTAATACTAATACTGCTTTTATTAACAATTTCTAAAAATGTTAATTAGAATTTGATCTACAAATTAGTCCCAATTATTGACATCTCCTACAACGTACGTATTAAAAATTTCACTAAAATAAAATTTTTACTAAAATGTTTAATGTAATACATTCTATTATTATACTTAATATCAATACTTGATTCTAAATAATAAAAACTCATGACTGAAAGGATTAATCATAAATTTCATTGAATTTTCAAACGATTACAACATGCGTTTAATAGTAAAATGGTATTTTGATCGTCAAGAATCTCAATGAATGTATCATTCGTGCCCTTCAAATACGATAGTAAGCAGATTCGAATAGAAATATTTAAAGTAGCGATAAGTTGTTAAAGTTCTCATGCCAGACGAAATTTGTAGCTGTAAAGCTAAAATTTGAGTTAATATACTTATAAATATGACGAAAACAGTTAAATTTTGGTTTACTTTTAAGTACTAATAAACGTAAATTTATAAAAATTTAAGTTTACGTATATAAAATATTAATATCGTACTCATTTATAGGATTATTTGTATATTTAATTATTTAAAAACAATCTAAATATCCCAATTAATTTAAAAAAAAAACTGCTCTGAAAAGCTGCTGAATTGCGATTCCGCGGAAAAAAAAGCGTAATACAAAACCGCCCTTACCGCGTAATGATGAAAAGAGGCGGAAGAGTACTCGTGCATGTACGTTATGCGCAAGTGTAGCTCGGAGAGCAATCTTTCATCATATTATCCTGGCAACACTTTAGGCTTGGATTCGCGCGACGAATAGACTCTTCTCGTGCAATTTTCTCCGATTTCATTTCAATCGTTTTCTCTTTCTTTTTTTTACGTTTCTTTACGCGTCGCTTGCTGTCGTAATGTTTTTATGATGAGAAATGAAATGACTAGTGTTTGCTTATTATTTATTGCGTTTCTGGGTTATTTATGAATTGTATTTTGTGAAATACCAAAAATTTTAATTTATATATAAAATTTATTTTTAAAGCAGCATTATTAGTCCATAAAATATAAAATTTAATTTAATAATAATTTTAAGAATGAACGAATAAAAACTTTCAAAACAAATTGATTTTTAAAACATTTATAAATATTTTCAATTTACATGCATAATTCAAATTTAATCTCCACAAAATTTATGATTTATATTCCAACGAAAATTTCTCCACATTTGAAGGCCAGTAATTTTAACTTTCTTCAAAACTACATAACGAATATCTGATGCAACATCAACCCTATATGAAACGTTAATCATTTCCGATATTAATTTTCGCAATTTTTACGCCAACCCCCTTTCCCGCAAAAGCGCATAAAATCAGCTCCCTTTATTGCGCGTGCCCACTAATCGCGAGCGACGTGCTCGGATTCAATTTGCATGTAAATTATTTATTTCACCTCGACATAATGAGCACCTTTCGCGCGTCGAAAAAAAGCGCGCCCTCCGGCGCCTCGGCTCTCATTAAAATGCGACGCGTGCCTCGATAATTGCGAAATTGAGCGCGTGCCGCGATGTTTTTTTTTGTTCGCGGATTACGTGCAGGGATTTATTGCGCGAGAATTTTCCAAGTCGGATCGCAGGCGAGCTTCTTGATTTTGGCGGGCTTTTTTGTCTTCGGCTAATTGTCTCGACGAGTTCTTTGTGCCCATTGTTTCGTTTGCCAGTGGAAAAGATTCGTCGGAGATGATAAACGGGTTTGGAGAACGTTTAAAAAGCGATTTTGTGAAGTTGTTGTAAATAATTTTACGACGTTTTGTTCTTCCATTGTTACTTTGATGTTCTTTTATTACTGAATTTTAAGCTTTTCGGGTAAAAATAATTTTTTGCAATTCGTCAATATGTTTCGACAGCCATTGCTTTGATAAGAATGAGAATCGGGTCTGGGAATAAAATTAGGTAACTTTTTAAGAAAAAACTTTTTATTTCCCTCGCGACTTCGCTTCCATATGTTATTTCAGTATGTGATTAATATAAATCAAATACCGATTTTATCTACTTTTATGGGTTATAAGAAAATATTGGAGAATAAGAGTATATTTATAACAAAAAAAAACAGATATTTATTGAATTATAACAGCAATAAGCGTACATCAAACTAACTTCTTTCACCGACATGTGCGTTTAAGATCACACTTATGTTTGGCCCCTTAAAATTTTTACATTAAACAAGTGTTGTACGTAAATATTATGATAATTTTTATTACAATTTGGACAAGGACATTAGTAATAGATGTACCGAAAATGGTCTCAATCTTCAAATAAATATTTAGTATAATACGGTGAATAATATTGATTTTTTCTAATGCGAATCTTTTGAATACTATTATTATTTCTAGTGCGTAGAATCAAAAATTTCAAGTTGGAAGTTTCCAGAGCTATCAATAAAAATGTACTAAAAGTATAAGCATTCATATAACTGCAGCTCGTTTAAATCGTATGAGAAAACGCTTATTACAGTAACGACTAAAACAATAACTTATGTAAGGATGTACTCTCTTAACATTGCGTTGAATTCTCATAAATATTTATTTACAGCTTAAATCGTATAATTTAGGTGTAACTCTATTAAAAAAAAAGGTACAAAAAAAATATTCCATAATCATCCCCACGGGCCGCCTTCCCCGTCATCCCCGCCGCCTCAATTCAATAAAATCCAAGATAAGAAAGTATCTCCCACCTCATAAACTATCGGGTACTCTCAGCGCGGCATCCCCAATGTTCGTAAAGCGTCTCGGGCCGATCGACGTGTCGTGTCCCAGGTCGCCATGAGGCAGCAGCCCCGCGCTTCTCACCCGCGCACTCACACCGACTCAGCCTCGCGCGACTCGCTCGCCGACTCGTGCATAACTGCCTCTCGCCGCTGCTACCGCTCGCTCGCTCGCTCGTCGCCGAGAGAGCGGCCGAGAGATCGAGGCGCATGCATGCGCGGAAGCCGGCCGCGCAGCAAAACAATGAGATCCTAATCCGGCTCCATTCGTCATACGGCTATTTAGCCGGCGGGGAGGGGTGGCGGCGGGGGAGCGGGGGAGGGCCCCGAGCACGCGAGGAAATTATGCAAAGCAAGCCTTTTTTCGACGGAGTCGATGAGATTGCGGCTGAGCCCCTCCGGCGTTTCGGTTAAGGAGGATGCGGACTTTTTTCTTTTTTTTGTTCGAGGGCTTTCGTTTTGCAATTTTTGAGACTGAATGCGGGCAGGTGGGCTTTTTTCTGGGTTTTCGATGAACATGTCGTCGTTCGTTTCTATATTATTCATTCGGCAGAAGATTTTAATTTAACTGTTACTTAGTACTCCGTATTTTTAATCGACGTAGAGAAATTACTCTTTAAAAGTATGAGTTTTTTAATGAGACAATTTTTTATTAATTAGCAGTTTTAATGCATATTGATATAAACGTTCAAAATTTAAAACCATTTTACAATTCAATTCTCACTTTATAATCATTTAGATCCTAATTTGGATACAAATTACGTTCCGCGCAAAGTCTCCCAGTTTCGCGGAAGATTTTTCCAGGTGTCGTAATACGATGCTGATAGATGTCACGCCGGAAAAGTCGGAGGAATTTTATCGCCGTTCTATCTCGCACGCAAATTATCCGAGCCATTGTAATGATTGTCATTAAGCGCCATTATACGGTTTAAATCCGCGAAAATGCTATTTTTCTTCGTAAGCTTCGGCGTTTCGAGCTGAAGGTGTACGTCGAAATAATGTTCCGTTGCGCAATTTTGCATACGGTTTAATTATTCTAACGCGCCGCTGCTCTCGAGTTATTAAATTCTCTCTTACCCGATAAACGTGAAGTTGAATGGATCGTAACTTCATTCCATGGCAGATGTAAAAGGAACGGATAATTCACTTAGTTTTTAATTTAAGTGACCTCGGTAACCAACTTTACATTTCGTACATTCAGTGAGAAATATATAGACTTTATAACAAAAAGAAACATCGTCTAAAAAAATACTCTGCTTCATCCGCAGTAACAATTTTTTCCGAGGTAAAATAATGCTAACAAATGCTAACAATGTTTTATCTTAACCCCAGAAAAATCCCTGAATCCTTCCCCGAAATAGCTCCGGCAAATCCGCTACTCATCAATATCCCATAAAAACGAGCCGCCATAAAATAACAATTAGAAACGCAGTATCGCCGGCCAAAAGAAACCGAGAGCGGGGCAATAATTCACGCGGGCCGACTACTTTAGGCCTCCGGATAATAATCAGAATGATGTAATTATCCTTAGTGAGACGGCAGAAGAGGAGCCGCGTTCGGAGGGGCTTGGAAGCGTCGAGCGCTGGAAACTCGGCCCAAGCACGCGAAAGCTCGAGCTTCTGGACACGCGAAATCTTCCCTCTTACCGGGCGGCCTCTGGCACACTATTTTCGCCGTTAAATGCACGAAATAATGCCCGAGCAGCCCCCCCCCCCCCCCCCCCGAAACTGCTATTACCTAAGGAAATTCGCTTGTTTAGTGCACAGCCGCTTTGTCTGCTCACGTGTTTTATTGAGTTTCGGGCTGAATTGCTGCGGTTGGTGCGGTTTTTGATATTTAGATAATTAAGGATTTATGAGGCAAACTTTTGAGGATATAATGAATTTTTAGATATTTCGGGGGCGCGAAGGTGAAAGTAAGCTGAAATAACAAGTATGTGACCTAATTACTGTGATTAATCTATTTTATTTATTTATCTACTGAAACTTGTCTTTTTCTTTTAATAGAAATAACATTTAAAGCAAACTGATAAATCACATCATATACAATTACAATAAAACTTTTGAATTAAATATTTGACACTCAAACAGAGATACTCTAACAAACTATTTATAAATCCTCAAATGTCACCTATCAAAAACCATTCACCTTCCCTAACAACAAGCCCCCATAATCCAGCACAAACCATTTAAAAACCCCCGGCAAGTTAACAACTGGCGAAAGGCTCCTCCGCGGGCTTACCAGGACCTGCACGTAGCCGCGTAACGTAGCCGCCTATACGAGGCCTATAGCTGCGGCCGGCGTCGGTCTGTAAAAGAATCACGCGTACGGCAGTTTGCGGCCGAGGATCAGGGCCCGAGGCGTGTCGCGGGCACCTCGTCGCACGACGCGTTTAAGGTCTCGCCGATTTACCCGGAAATTGACTTTGAAGAGTTTACGACGCGGCGTCGGATCGGATTTTTCGCCTCGAACCTCTTTTCTGATTTTTATTTCGCGCTGAGGAAGTTGCCTGGAGCTTTTTGGTAAGCTCGGGGGGATTTTCTGAACGATGCGTTTGTTGTTTACTGCTGGACTTTTTAGAAATGAGCAATAGGAGTAATCTAGAAAATATAACCGATAATATATATTTTTTATTTATCTTCTCGATGCTGCTTCAAATAAATGATTAAATTAACGATTAAAAGGGAATTAATTAACTTTTATTCTTACAATTTATCCAAAATATTCTCAATCATAAGGACAATGAACAACAACAGAAACCGCAATCTCTTGATCGAATGTAAATTTTACGAGCGGAATTACTTGCGAAAAGTCGAACGAGCGGCGAAAAGAGAAGCAGAGAAAGAGGGTAAAACTGGTAAAAAGGCTCATCCAGTGATCGAGGCGGATCAGGTCTCGATTACAAAGAATCAATTATTAAACCCGCAAAAGAAAGAACCGTTCCGCACTTAAAGTTATCTAGGAAGGGAGGGAAAGAGGGGGAGAAATGCTCGTAGCAAATGAGGAAAAGATGACGATTTGCAACTTGTTCCCGCTCACTTGCATTGTCCTCTTTGATCTTTCGAGTTATATATTTTTTTGTTCTTACTTTGATATTCTTTTGTATAAGGATTGGCGGTCGAGAAAAAGCAAGGGCTAAATAAGAAATACAAAAATTAATTATTATAGGGAAAAGTAAAAATATTAATTATAAAAGAACAATTTAATCGCAAATAATGCACATGTCACTTTAAATAACTGCGCAAGAATACTAATTTTTTCTATTAATGTCTCATCGAATTATTTTCAAAATCAAGTAATTATTAAAAACCATCTTTCAAACATGTCACATCCATTACCCAAAACTTCTCAGACTCCATTCGAAAACTCTTGAAAATCCCCAAAGCCGCCGTTCCACTCAACTCGGTGAAACTTAATTACCTCTCCTTCATCCTCCAAAAACCATTAAACCCATCAATATTAAATTATTAGCCCAGCCCTCATTATCCGTCCATCCTCCCACGCATCGCAGCCTCCCGATACCTAAAAAAAAAAAAAAAGGAACCTCCATCATCCGGCCAGCGAAAGACGGAGAGCGAGGTGGAACAAACATGGAGAGAGAGAGAGAGAGAGAGAGGCAGACACGCGGAAAGGCTCCGCCGATAATCGAGCCCGGGAAAAACTGGAGCAGCTCGCGTGTGTGTTTACGCGCGCGATCCCCACCCACCCACGACGCTCTGATTTTTTTCCCTGCCGCTGTCCGGCTTTCTTTTTACTGCCGGTCGAAGGAGCCTCAAAGAGGACCTGACCGGACGCGCTGCACTATCGAGAGCGAATCGCTTTGGTGGGAAGTGCGCCGCTTGGCCGGGGAATCGCTGCCTCCGGATCCGAGAGATGTGTCAATTATTCAAATGCAAAGTTTAGCATCGTCGAAATTTAGTCAATTTTGAGGACTGTTTCTTTTAAGTGTGAGGTTTGGATTTTTAATCGTGTTATTAATCGTGCATTAACACTTTAGATATTAAAACGAAAAAAAAGACGAAATTTTCCAATCGCACAAAAGGTCCATAACTTACGCGAAAACTACGGGAGGAATTTCTCGGCTGAAAGGAAAATTGCAGTTTCTCGCGATTAATCATATAGAACGCAGAAGCGAAAAAACTGTCATTTCCGAAAACAATGCTTCATCATCATAACTGCGTGCGCCTGGCGAGCGAGGCTCAGGCTGTTTGTCTCGCTCGACTTCCTGCTCGCAGCTTCTCATTCCTCTCTCTTTCTCTCTCTCTCTCTCTCTCTCTCTCTCTCTCTCTCTCTCTCTCGACGCTTCGTTTGCTTCCGCTCCGCGCAGCTGCGGAAATCGTAAACGAATCGTGCCGCGGAGCTGCAGAGCGATCGCCGCTAATAAATCGATTGATCTTCGTTAAGCTTAAATGAGTTTTGAAGGGGCGGGAAAAATGTTCGATTCCGCAACGGTGATCTACGTCTTCTACTTTTATTCGCTTTTTTCTTGTATCGACGCTATCAAGAAGATTCAGGGAAATTAACGGTCTATTGATATTCTAATAGCTAATTTAGATTAGAGGTACAATTAAAATACGTTTTTTATCTAACTGTTATGGTTTTTGTTAAAAATTAGTTATTATTTATATTGACTTTATTTTCATACAAAATAAGGGTAGAAATCTAATAAGTATAAATCTGTTTTCGAATAAAAATGGCTTCATTCGTAAATCCTATTTTCTTTAATTTTACGAATTTTAACTCGCGCGTAAATTCACTTGTCTGTGGGCAGTATATGTTTTGAAAAAATGTTAGTTGAAAACGCAAAATTTGAAATTGAGGCTATTAGCGTTACTTCTCGCGGAAGCTAAATCTGCTAGATTGTAAGCCCCTCAACCTGCGGTGAATTTTACCTCCAAAAGGACGAATATTTACGCATAAAAACATGAATATTCATTCGAGATCTCCTAATTTGAAATACGGATAGATTTATTCTCGCGATAAAATAAATTACGGCGCTTTACGTCCTCCCGGTTTATTTATTATTTATTTGCGTAAATAAAAAAAAAAGAATTTCCGCACTGCTTTCAAAAGTATTTTACGCTTCAGTTCCGCGGCTCGACTCTGCAAAATTAATGTCCATAAAAGCTTTTAACCGTCGCGGAAATGCACTCACTATTACCATAATTTCCAATCATCTTCCTGCTATACGGGACCGAGTCGGGAATACTTTAGGATGTACGCATTCGACGTCTTCCGAACTTCGGGGATATGCACTTTCGGTGTAGATATTTTGATGAAAAATCAGCCGTTTCTTGCTGGATTAGAATCGGGAAGTATACATATACGCTCGAAACTTTTATCGAGCTGCGCCGAACCTTTATTTTACCAGCATTTAGCAAATAAATAAAAAAAACTGAGTAACAAAAATTTCTTTTCGAGGATAAATATTGCGTCTCTGTGTAGCTAAAAAAATCGGTTTGTTTGCAAAAAACAAAAATACGAAAAGAAAAAGTTTTGGGTGGTTTGTAGGTTAGGCAAATCCCGAAATAGGTTAGGCAAATCCTTTATTCTCCCTTTTACTTCCGGATAATAATTATGTCCATTTAGTGTTCATTTCATCCCTTTTGAAATTGGAGTCAGAAGTTTTAAGCCTAACTATTATAATTAAACTAGGCGTCAACCCTTAGCTAACTTTTAGAATCCACTTTCACCGTAATCTAACGCTAGAAATGATATTTACATTACCTTTCGTAATTAATTCCAAAAGCAAAAATATTAATCTAATCAATTTTCCAACGTTTTTCGTTTAATTTTTGCATTTTCCACTTCTGATTCTTAAAAAAACAGTCGCAAAAACCAATTTCACCGCATTCCGTTCCCCAACTTTTTCCTTCTTCAATCAGCTCCGGAACAAAGCGAAAGCTCCCTCGGCCTATAAATCCGCAACAACTTAATTTCGACGTGCTTAAGTATCACAATTCCGCGAATTCCACCAACAACAACAACAAACTTTCGCTTAAAAAAGACGAAAAAAAAGGAGCGTAAAATCCGCGGAGCAGCCGAGAGAGAGAGAGAGAGAGAGAGAGAGAGAGAGGAAACCTTTGACGGCATTATCAGAGAGCACAGTGGAAAAGCGCCTCGCTCGCGGAAATCGAAACGGCGAAAGCTCGCACTTGTTTATCAGAGGACTGCGGCGCATCCGATGTGAAAATTGTCCTCTCTCTATCTCTCCGCGCTCCGGGGAAAAAAAACGGGGGGATAGAATAGCGGCGCGCACCGGAGGCCCGTTTATGAACGGCAAAAAACAAACCAATCGGACCCCTGTCTTTTTTGATAGGAAGCTCGGATGTATACTCAAGCGAGCAGGTATGTTTTACGAGGAGGCTTGTGTATATATATTCCAGGGAGAAGTGCAGGGAACGGCAATAATTTGCTGCTGAGTATAGGATCTTTCTTTCTCTCCTTTTCTGCCTGCCGTTTTTCTGTTTTTGACCGAACGGCTTCGGTTCTTTATATAAACGGAATTTCGGAGAGAGGGGATTTTTAGGAGATGGAAGGTTTATCGTTTTTATTGCTTAGATAGCAATTTATAAATTGTTTTTAAAGTTTCTTTTACGATGGGAACCGCCATTTTACGATTGTTATTAACCACAATAAATTAATTGCTGAACGTTATGTACACGATCTATTATTTTAATTTATTTGCTCATAAATGTTGCAATACGATATCTTTTATAAATATGCTTTATATTTCTCGAATATCAAAGGCAAATGGTTGAAAAAGACCTCATGTGCACGTGTCTATTCAGAAAACACTAGAAAATACACAAAGCTTGATTACTAATTCAAAGTAATTCAAGCACATTAATAAGCAACTAACTCTTTCCGTCATCACATTAACAACAAAAAGTACTTGCATCAAAAGCATCCGCGACAAAGAGCAAAACCGTCAAAGAATAAAAAACCAAAGGAATAATTAATAAAAAGAAAAGTTTCAAAAAGACGTCTGACCAAATCCATCCCCTATCTACTTGCGAACCCGCTAAACCACTAAAAAGTTTGAAAAAGCGCAGCGCGAACGGAGAGTGAATCCTCGCCGCAAACACGGCGCCAAAGCTTCATCATGCGAGAGGGAGAACCGTCGGCATTTCATTTACAGCGAATAAACAGCCAAAGACAAAAGAGAAAGCGGGGGGGAGGGGGAGGAAAAAAAAGCGGAGCGAGACAAAAGAGAGGCCGCGCAATCGCGTTATTCGTTACATCGCTGCTCGCGCAGGCTGTTATTTATCTGCCGGGGGGAGGGGAGAGAAAACATCTGCTCGCGAGCCGTGTTTCCGGCTCGATAACGAGTCCATCTGTCGATGATGATGATGATGCGATCTCGCTGCCTGCCCCTTTTTCTCGCGCTTTTTTTCAATTCTCCGCTCCTCTCTCGCTCGCTTCTCGGAGTATCGAGTGATTTCCCCTTTTGTGCTTTGGGCTTTAGTATTTAGAGCATTTTCTTGCTCGTTTCTCGAGGTATTAACGCAGCATCATTTCTCTCCTAATGATCGCCGATGATAAAACTCTGGTCCGTAACACTTGACAAATTCCACAAGTTATAAATTCAAAAGTACCCAAATCAGTCCCGAAAATGAAGCCTGAACTATTAATGCAGACTTCTATAGCGCATTTGTGCAGTTCAAACTTCCTACACTCGGTAAACTGCAAACAACTTCGCTCTTCACTAATTAATGCCCCCGCGAACTGGCTGCGCCCGAAGTTTAAATCCAGGCGAGCTCGACCGTTTCTTCCACCGCCCCCTAAAAAAAGAGCGCGTAACTTTCCGTTTTAATAATTCTCGTCCCGGGCAACAACGGAACATCATCTCCTCTCAACAATTCAAGGCTCGCCGCTGCTCGGACACGTGGCGATTCGACGGACGTCGCAAGTTCATCATCCGGATATTTTCGTACCGCGCCCGCGATGCGCGCAAGGCGCGTGCGGTACTTAATTCGCTGAAAAAATTGCGCCCGCCGACCTCCTATCGACAAGCTTCGTAAGACTTTGTCGCGATTTCGCAGCCCTCGCAGAAGGTTTATTTTCGCGCTATTTTTGATTTGTCGCCTATTGAAGACTGACTTGGTAGTGCTTCTTTCTGACCTGTACTCGGAGCTGAATGTTGAAGCTTAGTTACAAATAAGTGGCTTTTAAAAATAATGCGAAGAAACTCGTTTTTGGGAAAGAAAATGACTTCTTCCATTGGTTTTCCTTAAAAAATAAAAAAATGAAAAAAACTCAAAAAAACGTACTAGCAACACGTATTTACACTCCGGCATCTTCGCGCTCTTCAAAATCTCATTCTCTCCGACCAAACAAAAAAAAACGCGCCCACCAACCGGATGATCCAGTGCCTCTACATCACGGGGGGGCAAAGATCGTCCGTGATGGGGGTATACCAGCTTTCATCGTCGATTTCGCCCGTCGGTAAACACGAAGCTCGCCACGGACGCCGAGCCATTCCCTTTAAGAAGTCGGGGCGCCGAGGCTTCGGACGAGGGAGAGAACGCGCCGCCGCCCGGCCGCTCGCTCGCTTATGCGTGCAAATTGAGCGAGAAATTGCCGGGGCGCGCGGGTGGATAAAAATGTCTGAGACGGGCTCCCGAGGGGGTATTCGCCGCGGCCGAGTTGTTTAGCCCATTTAGTCGCCGCGATTGGGCGGATAATAGACGCGGCTTTATCGTACCTCCTCGACGCCCCTTTTTTTTCGCCTCTGCGTAGAACGATACGAAGTTAGCTGAGAGTCTTGCTTTTTGCTAAGTCATCGTTGCTCGGGGGGAAATTGGACGTATATATATACTTTTCGATTGAAAACAATTGCTATACGCGTAAAATTAGTCGGAACGTTTCTGCTGCGACTTTAAGGTAGTTGTTACCTAAATTAAAAGTATTGGGAATTTAATCAAATTTTGTACAAAACTAGTTTAGGTACAGATAAATGTGTATGCAAAATCCTGCAT
>UCOM01001746.1:0-35609 GCA_900474385.1 Ormyrus pomaceus
TTAATTTTAGCCTAATTTTATTGCAAATTTTTATTTAGCTATAACTTTGGAACAAATAAAGATTTTTTGATGTAATTTTTTTTAATCGATAGGATTTGATCTCACCTTTCAAATGCGGGGAGTTAAAATACTGTACCGTTAATAATTGAGAAGTTATACGTGATTAAACAAAAATCGATTTTTCTTAGATTTTTGCTAAAAGAGCACATGACTTTTGAAAAATCGAGCGTTAGGCCGAACGGACGCGGCTTCCTTCATATTCTAACATTATTAGAAAACATATCCCAAATGTTGTATACTCTCCTTGTCAGTGATAAATCGTCGCGGCCCACCTTCTTCATTTCACGAGTCACGTCGCCGCGGGCCACGAGTCATTTAGCGAGAGTAAACCGTTTTTGCACTGCCACGCAGGTCTATACGGAGACGCCGCTGCACGTGGCCGCGAGCCTCGGCGCGGTGGAATGCGTGAGACTGCTGCTCAGCCACGGGGCGGACGTGAGGGTACAGTCCGGGTCGGCGAGATCGACGCCGCTCCACCTGGCCGCCGAGGAGGGCAGTCCCGAGTGCACGAGGCTCCTGCTGGAGGCCGGCGCGCTTCCCGACGCGAAGAACTCCCGGGGACAGACGGCGCTGCATCTCGCGGCACTGGCGCAGTCCGTCGAGACGATGGACGTTCTGATAGCCGCCGGGGCCTCGCTCAACGCCGAGGACGACAACGGGAGGACGCCGCTGCACGCCGCGGTTGCTAAGGCGATCAGGGGCAGCGAGCTCGTTCGGGCTTTGATACAAGTTAGTAAATCTGTACAGTGAGAAAGAAAACGAGGGATAAATTAGTATTTTTTGTGGTAACCGAGGGACAGATTCAAATTGTGCCAAATTTTACAATGACAATGCAAAAAAATTAATATTTTGAATAGAAAAGTTATTATGACTTTTAAAAATTAATATGTTGCATAGTAATTTTGTCTAATATTATTGTAAAATTTGGCACAATTTGAGTCTGTCCCTCGGTTACCACAAAAAAATAGTAATTTTACCCTCGTTTTTTTTTCAATGTACGAAAAATCGATTTTTCGCTAAAACGATTTCGTTGATTTCTTGTAAATCATCTAAAAATTGAATAATTTTCCAGGCTGGAGCACTGGTGAACAAGCCGGACAAATTTGGCTACACCCCCCTGCACATCGCGGCATTGAACGAGAGTTCAGCGGTCGTCATACTGCTGCTGGCAAAAGGTGCGGATGTCACCGTGAGAACGAAAGGAGGAATATCGGCGCTGAGTTTCATCATTCGAAGAACCCCCGACGTACTGCCAAGATTCGTCGCGCGACTCGATCAAGCGATCACTCTGCACGATCACGAGCTGGGAGATCTCGATTGTGAGCTTCGATTAGATTTCAGACCTCTGGTACCGGGAGGAAGGGGCGAAAGCGATTTGATGCTTTGCTTGGTGGAAATCGGCCAGAGGCACATTCTGAGACATCCGCTCTGCGAAAGCTTTTTGTATTTGAAATGGTTGAAAATTCGAAAGTTCTTTCTGTTTAGCTTGGTTTTTCATTCGATATACGTAGCTATTTTTACGGGTTACGTGTTCACGACCTTTTTATTCTCGATATCTAAGCTGAGCGGTATTCTCTTTTGGTTCGTTTTAATGTTCACTTTGATACTCGCTTCGAAAGAGATTTTTCAAGTGGCTCACGGCATTTGGATTTATGCGAAAGGTTGGGAGAACGCGCTTCAATGGAGCGTCATTCTAACGTCTGCGATGGTGCTGATCAAACCAATTTTCGATTGGCAGTTTCACATTGCTGCTTTAGGAATTCTGCTTGTATGGGTGGAGCTGATGATGATTGTTGGAAGGTTTCCAATGTTTGGCCTTTACGTCCAAATGTTTACCCAAGTTGCCATAAATTTCTTTAAATTCTTAGGTGCTTACATATGCCTTATAATAGGATTTTCACTTGGATTTAGCGTTTTACACCACAACTACCAATCTTTTAAAAATCCATTGGTAGGTTTGTTAAAAACTATTATAATGTTATCCGGAGAATTAGACTTTGAAGATGTGTACTTTAGTGATAAAAAAGGAGAAGAAATTAAGTATGCTGGAACAGCACATTTGATGCTACTAACTTTTGTGATACTAGTCACAATTATATTGGCAAACTTGATGATGGGTCTTGCAGTATCTGACATACAAGAACTTCGTCAGTGTGCTGGCCTTGACAGATTGGTAAGAAGAGCTGAATTAGTTGCTCATTTAGAAAGTTTACTATTTTCCAAATTGTTAGATTATGCTCCAAAAAAAATTGTTAGAGCTTGTAGGAGTAGTGCCTTATTACTACATTTGCCTCACCATTGTGCCATTCATATTCGACCTAATGATCCAAGAGAGAAAAGATTGCCAAGAGAGCTAATTAAAGCTATTTATAGGCTTGTAAGTGAAAGAAAGTCAAAACAAAAATTTTATGGAAACGCATCAGTACGAAGTTTAAATGGTAATGGATTTGAATCAAATAGATTAAGTAGGTTGTACAGTACTTCATCTTTTAGTGAAAACAATCGACAGCAACTTAATGAGTTAGCAATGGAATTGAAAAAGTGTTCTATGACTATAGGAGCACGTTTAGATTCATTAACTACAAAAGTAGAAACTATTGCAAAAGAATTAGATGCTAATTCTCTATTACAAGATTGCAATAACTTTTAATTTACTAGTTTACATTATTTTATTTATAAAAGAGATATTTGTTTTGTAGCAAATTTAAGGTTTTGATCTATATATTTAAAGATAATTTATTTAATTAAAAGGTATGTTTAATTTAAAAAAATTGTAGAAATTTTTAAAAATTAATTAAACTTACCAATAACTTGGCTTTAAAATTTTTACCATCTTCCAAGTGCACATTTGATTCATATCCAAATTGGTCCGGCAAAATAATATCTTCAACTTTGGCATTGTTTACAACTGTTACTGAATCCTGTTTTTCTAATTGAGTAGTAACTGCATGTAAAAGTAAATCATTTTCCACAATGAATGCTATTTCATCTGCTAAATGATCTTCATTAAATGTTATCATAGCATCTGAACAAGCATCCCATATCTGTTAAACAAAAAAAGGTTGTGAAAAAATTGTTTCAAATTTTGATTAAAAAAATTTAAAGTCAAAATGTATTTTGATAGACTATGCATTTGTTAATATATTTTTATACACTTATTAAATAAAATATCTTTTGTCTTAATAAAGTATTAGTTTATTTAAAAACCATCAAATTTGTCTTAATAAAGTATTAGTTTATTTAAAAACCATAAGATTCAGTTAAACTTACCTGCATTTTCCGAACAGGTGCACACCGCACTGATTCTATAATTTTCCATGCTCCAATACTTGACAATAGTACTCTTGTATGTTTATTTAATGCAACTACTCTATTTGAATACTGTTCCTTTGGTTCGTATTTAAATTTATTACCTCCTTCAAGTAAGAGGATCTTCTTAGATTCTAACTTTCTGTTATTTGCTGTAAAAATAAAAGAATAAATTATAAAACATTATTAAATATATTAGTATCTAAATAGTATTATCAATTTTTTGTTTTTCTTAATACAAATTAGAAGAGCACAGAAAGTAAAAAACTAATTTATTTTATATATTTTAAAACCTGTTTATAAATAATGTCAAGCTTTTGAGCTGTCATAATCTTTTTCAATTAAAAATAAACAAAAATACGCAACGCTAACCTAAGGCGCAGGCCAAAGTGGTGCCGACCATGCCTCCTCCTGCAATAACAATGTCGTAAGTTGTATCTTCTGCAGACCCATGATTATTCCTCTTTACTTGTGCTGATCCGGGAAAAAGAACACCCATGCATTGTCTTGAAAAGAGTGTGAAAGTACCGCGAGACAGTAAACGCGCCTCGACGATAGCAGCCATGTTTTCCGCTTAATTTTATTTGATGTTATCGTCCGGTTTAGTTGGTATTCGTTCGTTCGTCTTTCACCGTCGTCAGCTGTGCAGACGACTAACGTGCTGAATGCGTAGAGAATGGCTAGCTGAACTAGGAATAAAAACAAAACTAAACTTGGATTTGGATTTGGAATAGTGCCAAATTTTTTTAGGCAAGCTATTTTTTGCTCAAAATGTATTCAAAATAGTAGTTTCTGATGACTTTTTTATCATCTTAATTTCTGGTTATTTTTCAGATCATAATGATTGATCTCATACATGCCCATTGGTTTCCATTGGCTTCTCAAGGCAATATTTATTCATTAAGTACTTTACAGTCACAGAAAGGATCTAATAAAATATTGGTTGCAACCCTGAAACGAAAAATTTATTCATTTGAATATCATGAACATTCTAAGTGGAGATTAAAACCACTTGTTAAAGAACTTTTATTTACTTATATTCCAAGTAAATGAATTATATTCATATATTATAAAATTTATTTTTTAAATTTAATTTTATATCTTATTAATAAATTAATATAACCATAGATGGGGCTGAAATTATTGCCATAGATGCATACAATAAATCAACTACTGCAGACGAGTTTGTTATAGGAATAACTATTATGAAACAAAGCGGAGAAACTTCCATTGAAAGATATTTAAATATATATACAGAAGGTGTAGGTGATGGTGAGGAAAATAATTCATTAGAAGCTATTGCTCAAAATTGTTTAATGGTAGAATTACCATACACACCTTACTTGTTATATCATACAATTATACCACAATCTTCTGGTAATGAGGTAAGCTATGCTAGTCTATAACTTTGACAATTTAATTTTAATAAATATATACATTGTTGTAGATTGTTTGGCTTATATCTGGAAATGATAATAAAATTCATATTATTAGAGAAGATAAACAAAATCATAGCTACACTGAAGCACAATTAGAAAACTATTTCCCAGAATTAGATTTTTTAAATGCTATTGCTTTATGGATTAATATTTATTACTATGAAGACTTTAAAATGTAAGAAAATAAATCTATGTTTAAAATATAATTTTAATCTAATTTGTATTTCATTTGTCTTGAAAATTTTAGGAGACTTACTGCTGTTACTTGCGAATGTGGTTTGTTTAAGTTGGCCAAAGTAAATACTGGAACATTGGAAATTATAGAAAATTGGTCTTTAAGATATGATAATCCTGTATGCAGTGTGAGAATATTTTCTTGTCAAAATGAAATTAAAAAACCTGCTTTTCTCGATATTGAATATGGTGAATGATTTTATTAAAATTGTTTCTTTTAATGAAATATTATAATTAACTATGTTGCAAATTTATTTTATATAAAATATATAATTCATCATATAATATAATTTTCAGACAAAAAAAAAGAACTTAAACTAAATGTTCTTTTAAATACTGGAAATGTAGCAGTTATATTTCAGTAAGTTTTGTTGAGTTAAGTTACAAAAAAAAATTTTAAAATGAAAATTAAACTTAAAATTTTCCAGGGATGTCTTAAATAAACAAATGAGCTCTGATGTAATGCTAAGTGGAAATGATTTAACTTCAGATTGTATTTTATGCACTTGTATCGCAGACATAAATATGGATGGTCAAAATGAAATATTACTTGGAACATATAAGCAAGAAGTTTTAATTTTTGCAAAAACAAATAATATATGGAAATTAATTGACAAGAAGTTATTTGATGCTCCAATTCATTCTATGAGTTACTTAGATTTGGCTGGAGATGGTGTTAAAGTTTTAGTAGTACTTACACAACGCAGTGTGCACATTATGCAGGTAAATATACAATCAAATCAAATAAACAATAATTTTTTTAATTAATAATTTATGATCATTCCTACTTTTAGCATGATCCAAAAGATATAACAAAAAAATGGCAAGAAAGGTTTTCTAAATTGTTATCTTTAATGAATATAAATGACTGATATTAGGATAAATAAACAGAAAAGATTATCTGTGATGATTTGTACAAATTGTTATATTTTACAGTTAAAATAAAATTTATATATATTTATAAATGACATCTTCTTTTTTCTCTACTGATTGTAATTCTAATTTAACAGGACAATGTAAGTAATAACTAAGAAGTTCTTCTGTATAACCAGTCAGAAAGTACATTTTCTTTTGATCGAAAGTTCGTTTAATAAGACCTGCCACTCTAACCATATTATGATGTCTTTTAATAATTATTTCACTAACAAAAAGATTGTGCCAAGTTCCAGTTATAAATCTACGGATAAACATGTCTTCTATTGCACTTTCCATTGGTCTGTTACCATCAACCATATTTGCTAAAAGTGAATTTTTCAATCAATTACTTAATTAATTATTAGAAGTAACATTTGTTTTTTAAAGTTATACAGTACATGTATTCCAAGAATTCCAAGATTTCTTATGTGCTATCTCATTTGGTCTCTGTGCCATTTCATACGTTAAAGGCCTAGTTCTTCTTAAAGTTACTTTGTAACGTCCTGATACATTTTTATTTATTGCAGCACTCATATGAATACATCTTCCAATTACTGACTTTTGAATTGTACGTATTACCTGTAATTTAAACAATTAAATGAATACATGTAATATTGAAAATGTAATGAAAAAAAATACAATTATTTATGGATCACTTATGATCTTTTTATTGATGAAAAACTAATATACAGATGGCAGTATACATGAAACCTATTAATTAAGAGGTTAGGATGATAAATGTGAGGAAATAATTGTATAAAACAATATCTTACTGTATTTAAATTCGTAAAAAGAACCATTGTTATGAAAAAAATTGGTTTTAATTATTTAATAAAGTGAATTAACTAATTTTTTATGTTAATTCAAATAATATTTTGCTTTTACCGGAGAAGTTTAGGTGCATTCGCACCGAAGTACTCACAACTACACGGCAAGTTTTCATGAAAAGCGATATTGTATTTATGTTTTCGATCTAAAACTTTTATGCTAACGTGGCCTTTGACGTTTAATAGTTACTGTCTACTTATTAATTGTTATTTTAATCGTGGAGTCGAAAAATTCCAAAATGAGACGGACACATTCCGGTAAATAAAAATCGTAAATTTCTTAAGATATTTTCATAGAAGCTTTTTCAGTAAGTTTTTCTTATTTTAGCAGGTTACGCTTATGAGCCATTACCAAGTACATCACATTCTTTAGAAGAAGATAATGATCGGATGGCTGATGAATTAAAAGAAAAAATTAGTGCATTAAAATCACTATCTATTGATATCGGTACAGAAGTTAAATATCAAGATAAAATGCTCCGAGATATGGTTAGTTTTCATGACAAACTCTTTTAACATAAGAGTTTGATTCTCAGTTTCTTCTAAATATTTCAATTTATATTATTATTTATTATATATTATTATTTAATTCCAGGATGATGACTTTGAAAGAACAAGTGGATCACTTACTAATTCAGTTACTCGTGTTTTAAGAATGGCTAAAGGAAGTCATAATTATTACATCTTGTATATATTTTTGTTTTCAATAGGAGTATTCTTCTTTTTGTGGATTTTTTTAAAATTTAAATGACACCTGAATAATGATTGAAGATTCATTCCTATTTTTGTTAAGCTAAATCTATTTCACATTTTGAACTTTGTGCTAGAGGGAATGGTGAAAATTTGTATATAGATTGGTCAACTATTTATTATGTTATTTTAATTAATATGTATTTGTGTACATTCATTTATTTATTAAGCTCAAAGAAATATTAAAAACCAAAATTTTAAATACTTCTTTGACTTAATGTATATAAAAATATTTGTAAAATGTTTCAATGAATGCTGGTATTTGTACTGATAAAAATTTATGTTGTTAATAAATGAAATTTTTCTACACATTTTTTAGCTATAATTAAATAAATATTTAAAATATTATAAAGTCCATGACAGTTCAATTATAATTTTTTTAATCATAAAACTTTTATTGTAAATTGCAGAAATAAATGTTCTTTATGTTTTTATAGTGTAATTTTAGTTACAAAAGTATTTATATTAAATGATCCATTTTATTTAACAATTAACGTAATTTTTTTAAGTATAGAATTTAAAATTTTTATGAACTTTTCAATTATTTAAAATAACAAAAATTTGTTAAAATCAAATAGAAGTCAATGCTAAAAATACAAAACTATAAATCATCTAGTATTAGTGCAGTTTGCATTAGCCGATAATTATTGCAGAAGCAGTGCTGCCAATTTCGTTCACTTGCATTGTTGTCGTCAGCTATTTTCATCAGCTGTTCAGTTTTTTTACAAAGAGCGAATCACTGACCACTATTTTTGTAATTTAGATGAAACGTACATAAATTTTCAAATATGTCGGGGTATTCGCAGCAAGGTAATTATTGGATACCACCAGAAGAGAATCAATATTATGCTGATAACAGTAAATTTGAAAACAATAGTTTTGGTCAACCTAACCAACAGTTCGATTTTGCAAATTATAATGATCAGCAATCAAGCGATTACGGGTCATATGCTCAACAAGATTATTTAAATCCAAATCAAAATGTATATTCTGGAGATCTTTATACACCTGACAATTATAATCAAGGTTTTATTACCATTTATGTTAATAGTACGTCATTACAAAAAGGAGGTAAATTTACAAAATTTTTATTTTTAGGTTCAACCAATTTTACAGACGAAGAGGATGAACCACCATTACTAGAAGAACTCGGAATAGATCCAGATAGAATTTTACAAAAAACTTTAGCGGTTCTTAATCCATTCCATAGGCGAGGACAAACCGATGATGCTAATTATTTGTTACAAGATTCAGATTTGGCAGGACCTTTGGCATTTTGTTTAATGCTTGCAGCATTTTTGGTTTTGTCTGGATCAAAAGCAAATTTTGGATATGTATATGGATTAGCAGTAACTTCTTGTTTACTAATGTACATTCTACAATCTTTAATGTCCAGTACTGGATCTGTTACCTTAGCGTCAGTTGCATCTGTTCTGGGATATTGCATACTTCCAGTGGTTGCTTTAGCAGGACTTGGAATTTTCACTAGCCTTCGAGGTTCAGGAGGCTTAATACTAGCATTATTAGCTGTTGCATGGGCTACTTTATCCTCGTCTAGACTATTTTGTGCCATGTCAGGAGAAGAAAAGCAACGACTTTTAATTGCTTATCCCTGTCTACTGTTATACGGAGTCTTTACGTTAATTGTAATTTTCTAAATAAATTTTTTAATTACATGGAATTTTGTGAAATTTAGATATTTTTTTAAATATTAAACTAAGTCAATATAATAAAATTTTTTGATATAAAATAAGGCTTTAATTTATTTAAATATGATGCATTTCAAAATACAAAATTCAAAATATAAAAATCTTGAATATATATTTATAAAAAATTCATTAAAAAATAAGAATCATAAAAAAACATGAAATTTGTAATTTGCTTTAAAAATAACTGCGAAGTTGTGAAGTTTCGGATATATTCAATTATTTATAAAAAGTCGCCGAAGCCACCTTAATGTAATAACTTGGTCACGTAGTCAGTTTTGCAGATCATAATTAGTTGTAAATTACTTATAATCTTAAAATATACTTAGAACGAATTATTTGTATGAAAATTTTGGTATTAGTTTTGAAACTATATCGTCACCAAGCATTTAAAATGTTATAGGCCAACTTTCTGAGTTTTTTTATTTAACAGACCAGTAATCTTTTAATATTATTATATTTTAGTATTTTAATATTTTACTTAAAATTTTTCGTTTTCTTTTTTAATTATATTATTACATAATTATTTTAATTAATATTACGCAATGTTTTTTTTCTAAAAATCAAACGTAAACTTAAAAGACTAGTCACACTTACTTAAATGTTTATTTAAACAATCGTAAGAGAAAATAAAAATTCACAATTATTTAATAACGAAATCATAAACTGAAAAGCACTATAATAGTTTTTAACACACACAAACAGGCAACATGATCGTAAAGGTGAAGTATAACGTAAAATGTGGTTGCGGGGACACTAATGACCACAGATCACGAACCACAGACCAGTAATCGCTTAATATACTAGAATAAAAATAATAATAAAAATAATTAATAGATAAACAATTATATTGAGTGAGTAATAATTCAGTTTCTGATCAAAAGCTTGGATCGTCTTGAATAGAATCGCGAAGCTATTTTCATTGCCTGTTTCTGCACAAGAACAGCGAAATCGTTAAAATAATCTCCGTTATGATTTACGACTCATATATTGGCAACTCCACACTTGTTCTAGTGAGAAGTTACCACCTTGTGGGGGATTTTTATCAATGTAGGCTGAAACGTGTCCAAGCGATCTATCAAACGTTATTAAAAAACTGATTTGTAATTACTTTAGTTAGCTAAAGCAGATTTAAAGGCAGATTTAAAAAGCGACCCTTGTTTACTCGTAGTTTGCAGAATAGTATACTCGTAAGTCTGGAACAATTTTATATTACTTTTTGCTTATTTTGATTTATATAAAAAAAAAAACTAATAATTAAATGACAACAAGTGGAACTAAGAACAGGTAAAAAATGTCTAAGCAACACCTATCATTTATAACATTTTTAATTTCAAGAATATATAAAAAATGCAGAGTGATTTTCATTTTTAAAATAATATCATGCTACTCTAATGACTTATGACATGTATATAGACAGTGAATGAGTTCACGTTAAAATTATACAAATTAACATTTTGAAAACAGTTCGCATAATTATTTTATTAAATTAAAAGTGAACTATAAGAACAATGAAATGTATAGTACTTTTCATTACGAGGGCGTAAAATAGGCCGACTTGCCGGCCTATTTTACGCCCTGTGATTGCTGGTTTAGGGGTTTGGTATAAAATAGGGCTTAATATAAAAGATTTAAAACATTTTAAAATAATTTTTACCACATTTTATTTTATACACATTTTACGTTAACTTAGATATAATTATTTTACTTGGACATAGATCTGGAATTAACTAATTTTCAGCCCGTCAATGCGGCAATCGCGTCCGCGGCGACAGGCTCATCGAGTGCTCCCGAATCCCCAGCCTATATAAAGTAAGGACCTTCTGCGGCGACAGCTGCTCCGCTATCACGAAGATTTGACCTACGCCAAGATTTATTTCTTTATTTTTCCAATAAACGAATGAAAAGTTAAATAACACACTAACTGTGGCAGCGTGCGCGTCTCACGTCGGCCTGTCCGTGAACACGCGGACCGCGGCTTACCGTGCAGTGCTGATTCGGCACTCCCGGTGCATGTCGGCTTGGCGCGGAGTGCATCAACATCCGCGCCTAGTAAGCCTGGGAGAGTCTCGTTTAGCACTGCGATAAAGGCTAGTCTTATCAGCTATTAGCCTCTTGGTCTCAGCGCGGAGTCAGTGCGTACGTGGGCCTTATATTGTAAGCGCGTGATCGAACGGTGGTTCGATCACAACTTGTGAAACATTCTCTCTCTCTCTCTCTCTTACGAGTCGGTGCGGCGATTCGGGCCCGATCAATGGTGTCGGTGCACCCGCGAGTGCACCAGAAGTCGTAGCTTTAGAAGCGCGGAGACTCGGGTCTCCACGAGAGTGACCGCGAACGTCGTCGCGGTCACCTTACGACGTGCGAGCGCGACGCAAGCACGCTCGCACCAGATCCTCGAGATCTTTTCTATGTTTTCTTTGAGTGAGCGCGTGCGACGGCACCGGCCGGGGCGCTCACACTAACAGCCTTGCGTAGTCTATTTTTTTTTTAATGTTTTTTTTTGTAGAGCGAATAAACTCGAATCGCATTTTTAAGCGTCTAGCGTTTAATTTATTTCGCGCCCACGAGCTTTGCCTGCAAAGCCCCGGATACTGCCAATCTCCGCGGGAGTACGACCGCGAGGGCCGAATCCGGCAGAGAACGGTCGGTGCGGTGCGTAGCAGCGAAGGCTACGCACGCAGCACAACGAAAAGAAGCGAGAGACTCGGGTCTCTCCAAATTCCAGCCCGTTACAATATATACATTTTTATTTTAAAGTGCTAGTATGCGGGAAATAGTATTTTATTATATTAATTTTCATATCACTTCATTGACTAGAGAATCGCGCTCGACCCACCTTAAATCTGCACCACAAAACTGTGATGGATGGATTACATTAATTATGAATTTCTTTAATGAATATTAGTAAATATAAATAAATAGATACATTAATTTTTAAGCTTATGGTTTCTCCTAATTGATGCAGCGGTCCTTGTTGTTATCAAAGTAAGCTTTCTAAAAGTAGAAAGAGAAATTTTATGTGAAATATGTGAAACTTTAAAAATAGATTAATATCAAATTTCAGATAGAAAAATTTCGTACTCCGTATTTGTAGAGCCTCTTGGGGTAGAAAATGTTGAATCCGCACTCCTCAATAGCTTCATAGCTCCTATTTAATAAATGAAAGAAGACACTCCGGACGAACCTTGACGCGCTGAGCCTAGTCCGGCACGGAGTGTAGAAGGTTTCGCGAAGTAAGCGAAAACCACTTCGTTACAACTTAAAAAACATTACTCAGAAGTCAGAATTACAAAATTCAAAATGGCGAATCCAAAATGGCGGCCATGTATGCTAATTTTTGCTAAGATAAATAATGAATGTATTTCTCGAAACTTATTCTTTGTATTTAATATATAATCTATAAATTATTGTAAAAATACACTGAGAAAAAACTATGGTTGCAACAACTGTATTTTCTGTTGAATATATTCAACAGAATTTTCAGTTAATTTGACAGAGTGTCTGTGAAATCAATAAAGTTTCTATTAAATTAACAAAGTTTCTGATAAATTGACAAATTTTCTGTTAAATCAATATATATCAGTATATTTCTGTATAGTCTTCCCGCGAGAGCGCTCGAGAAGCCGCTGCACCACCTAGTGGTTACTCTCATCACACACATTCATGCCTGCATCAAATTCCTATTTCTTCATTTTTGCATTCATTTTGTAAAATCATGATTAAAATCTTAATTTAAAAATGTTTATATCTATAAGCATAGTGCTCACAAGTGTTTATGAAACTATAAAAAAAGAGGTTATTGCTTTTAATTTAAAAACGACCCATAAAATACTTAAAAATTGTACTTGAAACTTGTAAATAAATGCTTGCAAATTCCTGAATAACTTTTGGTTCATACTTTCGCATTCGCATGATAAATTCCTATTTCTTGGCTATTTTTTATTTTTCTTCAATAGCAGGTAAAATTTTTTCTCGACACTGTCCAATTTTACAGCATAGATTGGTAAATTTTTCAAGTCAAAAACTAGTTTTCTAGCCATTAAAAATGATATTTCTTTTATTTAACCAGGGTTTTATAATGACTTATTTTCACTATTTTCAATAGTGTATATTTCATGCGTATTTTATTGAATACTATTAATATTTTATTTAATTATAATAGTTTAATTCATTAAACAGCAATTGAAAGTAAATTAAAAAGAAATATATTTGATGGAATTAAATTTTCTTTTTCCAACACAACCACATTGTTGAATGTGCAAGCGACGTTTGGCTTGAAAATGTGCGATGATATTTAGCGGTTCACCGTCACCAGCGTTGAGTGTCGTGGTCAGGACATACCGCTTATAAAAATACGGATACTATTGCTGGAAAATGCTCCAAGCGCAGCCGGAAATTGGACTAGAACTCTGACGAAATTGCAAAAAGATTAACAAAAATTTAATAGAACCACTATAGTATAGAAGTGTTTATAGAGTTGCACAAATTTTCTTGCTCTAAAATATCAGATTTACAGAGTCTTGGGGTCACGTGCATCTTGAGATTTTTTAGATAGTTTCAATGTGCAGCTTTTCAAACTGACATTTTTTGCTAAATTATTTCGGTACCTTCAAATCATACGCTTGATAATTTCGCCTTTATTATTTATGCAAAGACTAGAGCGATAAAAATTTTGAAAGAATCTGAAAATAATTTAAGAGCGCTTTGCTCCACTAGTCTCGCGCTGAGATTACTTTAATTTAAATGACTATAAGGAATATTGATGCCATCGTTACAGATTCAAAATAGCCGAATAAAGCCTTCTTTGTCTGTTTACAGCGGCGATACTCAATTTTTATGACTGCGGGAAACGTAAAGACTATAGTTCTCGGGCATGTACGCCGTATAGAACGCCGATTCCGTTCTTAAGAGCAATAGGATTTTTACTCCATGTCGCTCGTATAAACTGGGAGCTTTCCGGTTCGATCAGAAGGTTGCCTCGACCGCCATTCTTCTTTAAACTAAAAAATCGATCGGTCGTTGCCGGTAATCGAAATTCACGCAAGTACGTCGATGGAAAAAGGGTAAAATAGAAGCGCGCCAAAGGCGGGGGAAATATAGTTAACAACAGGTGTTTCAAAGCATCTTGGACTAATGAAGGCGGAAAATTGATTAAGGGCGAATTTAAAGTGGGTGGCATCCGAAAAATTTGCCTGCAATTTTAAAGCTGGAGTTTAAATTTTGAAAGAAGTGGCGCGATCGTTTGCGAGCGAAACAGGTAGGTAAAGTTGGTTAAAAGTTTAAGTAGAAGTACGGCGAAGCTGGTTAAGAGCGAACGAGTGGCGGTGGTCCTCTTAGGGTAAATATTAACGAGTCGCAGTGCGGTCGATTTGGCCGATCAATCCGGGCGCAGATTGGATCGCTCGGCGGTTCTCTTCCAAAATCGCGAATGGCTGGCCGTAAAACTGTCGGCCTCAGGGATGCCTCCATATCGATTGCAGCCGAAGGAGAGAGAGAGAGAGAGAGAGAGAGAGAGAGAGGGAACGGGATAAAGGGACGTAGCCGTGCAGCCGGGGGGCGTTTCGCGCCGCGTCGACGAGAGTCAAGTCGAGAGAGAGAGAGAGAGAGAGGACAGGGGGCGGCCTCGAAAGTGCAGTCACGCCGGGCTGGATGCATAAACGTTTTATTACGCTGTGTTACGTGAGAAGCGCCTCGAGATTCTCCCTCTTTCTTTGTAACCGCGAGGGCGACGGCAACATGCCGACTCTGTGTTTGTGACAAAAGAAACTTTCCCGGCGACCCGCGAAATTCCCATCCGCCCGTCCGCTTTTGCTTTTGCTTTATCTTCTCCGCTCCCTCTTTCTACCGTTCTCCAAATTTATAGGACTGTAATATGCTTAATTAAAATCACCTCCGAGTGTATATTTGCCCAGTCTCTTATTTTAATAGCCTCTCTCTTAAGATTTTCGGTTTCTTCGGTTTATCGTCGTGTTAGTTCAATTATACGAATCTGATCGTTTCTTTAATTAAAAACTTGTAAAGATTATTTTCTTTCCTGACTCGAGATCAATTCGAAAACGAAGATTTTAAAGTTCATTAATAAATAGTGACGATTGGCGTATATAGAATTTAATGATATTTCGCAGACTAATAGCGCGAGAGGATTTATTGGTATCAGAAGCAGACTCGAAGTAATTTGATACAGAGAATACGTAGGCAAGAGCGAAAGGCGTCAGAATTATGTTTGGCTTCAGTGACATTAGTCGATTTGCCATAGACAAGCTTTGGAATGATGGTCGGCTTCGCGAGCGATAGGGAAATCAGAGTCGTACGTCTCGTGCAGACAGAAACGCTAATTTACTGCCGTCAACGATAAACGCGCCCGACGTCACCGGAAAGCTATCAGTGTGCAGTAGGTATTCGTACACACGGGCGCCTGTAAGATATGTGCGTCGTTGGCGCAATGATAAACAAAAAAGCCGGCCGGCGCGGATAAATAAAACGCGAAAGCGAAACGTTCCCGAGTAAAAAAGCGAAGCAGATGCGCAGACGTAAAGAAAGAGGGCGGTAAGAGGCTGGATGGAAAGGGCAAATAACGAGTAAAAAGTAAAGAAAGCTTCAATTTTATTCCGGGACTCGCCGAGGGAGGCGAAGGAAAGGGAGGAGGAGGAAAAAATGAGTTTCGACCGGTGCGTTTGGGAAACGTTTTTGCTGACCAGCCTTTGCTTTGCAGCGGATGTTTATTTCCGGAAGGTGGGAGCGATATTACGACGATAACTCTCTCACTTGCGGGGCTCAGACGTTTGTCACGATCGGACCGATAAGAGAAAAGCGACCGGGAATGCAAAAAAATTCATTAGAGGACGCTGCGCGTGATGGATTTTCCTTTTGTTTCAATCCTCCTGCAGTCAGACAAAACAAAGGCGTCGACGAATAACACTCGAATCCTCTGATTTATTTACTAAATCGATCGAGCTACCACTGCAATTCATTTAATAAACGTTTTAATATATTTATACTTATTCAAATCTTCAACTTCAATTTATGAACACGTTCATTTCAATTTCTCACATCGAATAACATTAGTAGCATCTTATTTTCGTTTACTTAAAACTTTGCTTTGATATCATTTTTAGCTCAGGTGCGTTTATAAACTTGTTTTTCAGCGAGTACGCTCGACTTGCACATTAGCGCTTACGACATCAAACGTGCGTAAACAGTTTTAAAAGCTATTTTTGCCCTTTGCAAGCTGCATTCCTACGCTTTTACTGCTGTAAAGGTAAAAAATATTTTTTCTGAAACGTTTTACACTCCAAGTACATTACTTACGCAGAAATTATAAAATTACACTTAATTTAATGTTATCAAGAATTTTTACACTTTACGAGGACGAAGCTCGCATTGAATGCTTAAGAACGCGGCGGTGCGAGCGCAGAAAGTTCTCGAAAGTGAATATAGGCAAACTGTTGACACTTTCTCTCTTGACAGCTGCCTCGAGCATTGCGGCCCTGTTGCAGCCTCGGCCGGCGAGTTGGCCTCCGCCTTGCTTTGTCAGCTGAGCTCTCGGCTGGAAGACCCTTCTGCGGTCTTCTCTCGCCGGCCGGTCGCTCTTAGCCCGGCCCCGCTGATGGGACTTGTTGGCTTCTGCGAGGCGAGGCTCTTCTGACTAGCAGCCGAGGCTACCTGTTGCTGCCTGGAGGGCCTCGCGTGTCTCACGGCAAAGCCTCATTTCGACTATCCCCTCCCTTAGGGCTTTTCACTTCTCCCGCGCGCTTTCTTTTCTTGAGCCACTTTCTCAGTTGAGTCCATTTGTTTAATCTTCTTCTTTATTCGAAGGCTCTTAGCTGCTCGTGCGCATCTTCCCTTTGTGCCTGCATGCCACCGCAAGTTTTCCTTGAATTGTGAAAAACTGAACGATATATCATTTTTCAGGTGCTTTCATTTTCGAAAGATTAAGTTTAAACGTTATAGTTGCAAAATACAAATGTGCCTTAATATTATAAAGATTTTAGTAATCAAACAAGTAATTTATATTGCAATCACAGATGAATCGCAGAAAGGACATGGTTCCAGTACGCAGAATTACTTGTTCATATTTAACACATATCTTGCTAACGATGTAAAATCACAGAAATTATTGAAAATTAATATAATTATTAATTAATTTTGAACATTACAAAAATAAATGGAAATATAAATTTTATTATCATTTTATATTAAATTATCTTTTTACGAAAATTAAAAGTACAATCGTTCATGAATCAAAATGTTACTTTTAATAACTTGTGTAAATTACGTTTTTCCTCAAAAATACGTATTAGATTGAAAAGGAAAACACGTAACGCGTTTCCGAATGGAAATGCAAGCGGGAGCCAAGGGAAGAAATTTTTTAATTTGGCATCTTCCCACCCAGTCCTTAGTATGCAAGACGTTCAGTTTCATTTAAATTAAGAAACAATCGGGCAGGTCGTGCTTCTTGTCCAGAAATTGCCGAGTATCTTGATAAAAGAGGAACAAACGAAAAGGCCCGAGCGATAGAGTCTCTCATCACGCGGCGGCAGGTCTGGGGGGGTGTTGAGGTTCTCGTAAGTGAAATCACGTTTCGAGCTTGGCAGTTGAACCGGATCGTGATAACAGGGAGCCCTTTGCATCAGTTCGACAGTGGCTCTGGGGCAGTGCCATCGGTAATATACGACCGTCCAATTCGCCGTATCTAAACAGAGGCAGCACCGTCGCTCAAATCAGAAGTGGAACTATTACTACGACAATTCACTCATGCGATTATTCGATCTCACTTGGCTAGTCTCCGAAAGAAAGAAAGTTATTTGAATTCGCCGTCGCGAGGCTTCGATTTTCATTAGTAATTGCATTATTGCTAATATTATGTCGTTTCATTACATTTAATTCATAATCTTTAAAAAGTTTCTTATTAGATTTAAAGTGTTGAAGAAACGTATAAACGAATATTCGCTTTTTACTTATTTATTTATTTTTTGCAGCCTATCCAAGGTCTCTTTTCAAGTCTTATACTGCTCTAAATTGTTACATTTGCGTGAAACAACAGGCTTTTATTTATTTCCTATTTGTTAGTCTATTGTTTTTGCATCAGCTTTTATATAAATGTACAAATGTTCATTTTTTGCAAACATTAAAATATTTAAGAAAAGCTAGATTAACGCTCTACATATTATTTAAAAACATTACATATGCCATAATGTATAATGTATTTCGAGTATTTTCGTATTAAACTGGCTGTGTAATGTACATTTGCGGGTTTTACGGAATAAAGGTATATCTATTCTAAATAATTCTAAATAATGGATAATAGAATTCCAAATAATAGAATAGTAGAATATGTATTCTGAATAAATTCTATAGAATATTATGCTAGTTTTAAGAGATATAACATAAATCACAATTTTAATAATAATTTTCTACGCAAAACCAATGTATAAAGCATAAAAATGATTCATTTTTTATCGCGATTAAGGTCAGATAAAACTCTCATCGTGGACTCGCTCACTTTACAAGTTTAATGAGAAAGTTCGAATCTTAATCTTTATATATGAAGCTTAATTTTGCTTGGTCACTTTAGGACGGAAAAATTATCAAAAAAATGACACTTGTCGTTTGTACTTTAAGTGGAATGATATTTACAATTATTGCGACTAGTATCTCTATTTATATGAGGAAAATAAAAATAATTCTAAAAAAAAGAAAATTAATTTATTCGAAAATATTGTTTTTGCTCCGGCTTGGAATTCTTAGTTGAATTATTCATCCGGGTTTTTCAGTTATTAGCTTAGCCAAGCGTATAGGTCAGGCATTGAAAATTTATTCAACATGCGCATAAAGTTTTTTCGCCTTTAAATTCGAGAGCCCGAGAGAGAGAGAGAGAGAGAGAGAGAGAGCGAGTGGCGACTGAGTTCAGCGACTTCGTAGATCTCGACCATTTTTACTGCTCTCTCGCCGCGCTAAACGCGACCTGGCGCAAACGTTTAGGGTAGGGGAACGAGCCGAGGTGGGAGGAAAAGCGAGAGGGTGAGAGGGAAAATCGTCGGAGGAAATGCTCGGGGCGAAACGAAGCAGCTGCACTATGTCAAAGATGTCTCTTGCAGCGGATGCACGTGAATGCCGTGCGCTTTACGTACGTGAAAGAGCGAGAGCAGGAGACGAAGAAGTGGAGAGGCGCCCAGGGGAAAAGAGGGGGACTTTGAAGCCTAGGCAATAAAATAAAGAAATTAAAGGCGGACACGAGCGTCGGCCAATTGACGCGCCGAAGAATCATCGCTGGGAGAGGAAAACTTTTTCTATACCAATTAAGTCGCCTTTTAGAATCGAGATAGAAATTTATTCGTTAGGAGCGGAAAAATTCAATCAAAACTATTCTCCCGTTGATGTGCTGGAAGCGAGTAAATATTTTAAACCGTCTCATAAACGGCTCGTTACGAGTATAAAGTTTGTTATGGCATCTCCTTCTTTACCGCTACTCTGGTATTTTCGCAAGTATTTAGTGAAATTATAACCCTTTGATGAACCGTCATGTAATGTGATGCCGCAACATAGTTTTCGCACCTGCCAAAGGCATTACTTACCAAGTTAAAATCTTAAAAAAGGTAATAAATCATTTTACATTCAACGTCAAATAGGAATTACAGTAAAATTAATTCATTTTCAATTATACTTAAAAGAGAATCTGAAAGAAGGAAAGTTATAGTTGCTACCGAATGAAAGAACACTTTTGAAAAGTTAGTTTGTTAATCAAGCCTTTTGTTTTCTCCCAGTAATTGGTTAGTCCGTCTCGCGCACAACTATTACGAATCAAGAGGAAGGAAGTTGTGCCCGCGCTGACACCCTCGACGACGTGTCTTACGGTCGATTCAACACGCTTCTGTCCGGGCGGCGCGCCCCGCGTCGAATTTGCATCTGGTCCGCGGCTCGTTTCCATACCAGATCAGCCCCAGGTACTGCATCATCCCCGTAAATCGAGGGTGCAGCAAAACAGAGAGTCCGGCTCCTCGGAGCTCAGCCTCGAGAATTTGAGCGGCCGCTGATTCGCTGACGGAGAGCGTCGCGCGACAACCTATCGGGGCCAAGTTATCGCGCGAATTATTTGAATTTCGGTGGGCAAATCGTTGCGCCGTATCTATTCATTAAGTAGATACTAAAGCAGATTTCCATCAGTAATTTCCTGGCCAAATGGCGAGATCTCTCTCTCTCTCTCTCTCTCTCTGGCAGCCCGGCGGCAGTATCTCTTTCCCCAGTACCGACACTCGCCGCCCCTCTCCGTGTGTTCGTGCGCCATTTGCATATTATACCGGTAAGGGCAGCGGCAAAGCGTGTACGCATCAGTTCATTGGGCGTGTGCCCGCGCGCACTTTCCAATTTGGGCCTCGAAAATGCGCGTGTCCTCGCGTTCGGACACGCCGCGGCTCGAGAGCGAAATACGCAAGCGCCGCATGCGGGAGGGAACGAAAAAACTCGAGCCCGAAACGGGGCTCGGTCGAATTCGAAAAATAGAGCGTCACGAGAGCAGACGCCTGGCAAATTGCTTTTCAGATGTGTTATTAAATATATGGCTAAATGGAAGCCGCGGGAGATTAAAAAATTATTCGCCGCGGCTTTCCCGACTTGTGGGACAATGTGTCAAACGTGAAACAGTGACTATTCAACCTAAAATTCTGGTTAAAGAGGATTTTACGCGTTTATGAAAAATGCTGGGTATTGTGTATAGAAAATGACATTTTTAACGAGAGAAAATCAGTGAAAAAGTAGTAAAAATAATGCTTCACTGATCACTGATTAACGCAAGACTCGGAGTGTATAAAGATATTTGACTGGATCGATCGATAGGTCAATAGAATGAAAATTTTCCAGCCGTTTCCTAGGATTTTCGAGACGTATCGATAGACGGCAGCTCGATAATAGGTTGGATGTTGGCAGAAGCGAAATATATTTTTAAAATGACACTTATGCAGAGGGCCGGGGAGGGCGATAACTCGGAATTGCAGCGAGAGGGGACTTTCCGGTATCCGGAAATTTGTGGTGTGTTCTCGCGTTGGTAATTCTCGTAAAGTTGGGCTTTGCAGTGCGCTTTCCTTGCACGTTTAGACCTCTCTGCGCGCGTGTGAAAGAGAAAGAGTGGAACGAAGGGGAAACGGAATATCTGATATTGCGGCCAGCAGGCAGCAATTACATTTCCGCTTTCTTTACCCTTCTGGAATTTTTGCTTATCGTCGAGTCGAAATAGATTCTGACAGGGCGGAGCGATTTTCCTAAACTAATTGTCCGGCGCGAAGGGCGGAGGAAGGAAATAAAAGATGATATAATGTAGGAAATGTTAGCAATCTAATGCTCGGGAGTGAGAGAAGGTTTGAAAGCTTACGATCCAATGAAGATTGCAAGAGGGATTGCAATAAAATAGTTCGGACCACGTGCGGGAACGTGCGAGGATGCCTTCAGCCGGGGGGAGAGAAGTCAGGCAGGCAGGCAGGCAGGCAGGCAGGCAGGCAAGCTCATGGCGAAATGGCCTGGCGCGCCTCTATCCTCTGCCGCGGCTACGTGTGCGGGCGCAAGCACGGCGGGAATCTCGCTTCGGCATTAGATAGAGCTCGGCGAAGAGATTCGCTTCGTTAACATTCCCTTCTGATCGATCGGTTAATTGCCTCAGACAGCTAAACGGCTGCACCCAGAGGAATACCGCAGTGCGATTAACGCAGGCTCCCAGCCTCTGCGCGTCATTCGTCATCGCGACTCTGCTCGAACGCCTGATTTACATTATTTTATCCTACATAGAAATCATTCCTCGCGCGACTTTTTGCCTTGGCCAGAAATAATTGGTTTAATAAATTCACGGAAGGTGAATAATTCTATAAATAAATGAGCAACTTTCGGGCATTTATACGTTATTAAAACGCAGGAAAAATAAATTTTAGGAATGATCAAGTATCATCATTTCCGCGCATATTTAGTATAAGAAATGATGATAAATCATTCGACTATGCAAAATTTCAGGGTGAAACTATAGGACTTATTGCGGCGACGTAACGCGAATTTAATTGCCCTTCGTTCTTCGCTTCAACTCCTTCATCACTAAGTTCAATCTTTCGTTCATCCCACCTTCAGATGTCTTGCTTGAGTTACGGTACCAAGAAAACCGTCACCAGGAACTTCTCGTAACGTTCATTTAATTAATCGCATCGTCGTTACTCAAGCAAGATAATTGCAATCATTCAAATCTTCTCTTGGATTCGTTCGGTAAGATAACGGAATTTCGTTCTAAGCATTATTTTTTTAGTTAATTATTGTAATTTTGATACTACAGTACATATATCTTATACTTTACTTTTCTAAAATTAATAATAAATATATAATAAATATAAATATAAATTATTTAGAATGTCAAATTACTTTTTATCTTTAGTAATGGTAAAAATAAGAATTTATTCTTTGATTATTATAAAGTGCATACACGTAATTCTTGCTTTTAGTAGTTTATGTGAGGCATAGTTTGTGGAATAGGCAAATAAAAATAAAAATTTTATTTATCAATGTTTCGTTGAAGTTTCAGCTGAGAACTCAATGTTTACAATGCTTTGGATTTATAGAAATGTTATTGCAATTCAATTTCGTTGCATTTTTGAGAAAATACATTGTTTCTTACGACATTGTAGAAGATCATAGCTCTGGAGTAAGTGGAAGGGTCACCTATACTACCATCGGTTGAGTAGGATAAAATATTTATGCGTTTAAAAAAAGATTGTCTTCTTCAGCATCTTGCTCGATCTGAGAAACTAGACACGTTACAAATTGTCATGTTACTCAAACAAATTTGCAAGTCGACTAGAATCCCTGAAAATTCCTAATAAAAGCTTATAAAAAAAGAGATAAAAGCATGCAAGCTGTTTAAAGAGAAGTCCACAACTTATGACTGCGAAGGAATTAAACCAATAAATGAGTCTAATTCTTACTAAAAATTAGGAAAATGGTATTCCAGTAACTAATGATTTTAGAGCAAGTCTGCTAGCGATAAATTGTCACAATTTCTGACGGATTAATTTAAACTATTATTCTTTTTCGTATTTTATATAAAAGGCTTTTACTGATGTTTCTACTTCGATTCTGTTAGAAGTAACTTGAAATCATTTGAAGTTTTGATCCAAAATTATATACTTTAATCAAATCTAGATTTTAAATAATTTATTCGACCTTTATTCATCAAATCAAATTTTTTGAAATAAGAAATTCAAATTTATAGAGATATTTTAAAAAGATATTTGATCTGAGCTAAAAAATAAAAAAAAAATGGATTCTTTCCTTCATCTAATATTATTATTTTAAAATTAGTCACATCGTAAGCTTCTCTTTTGACAGCATGTAATATTTTAGTTAAATATTTTTTTCACTCAAAACGATACGGAGAAATTGCTTTGATAAAACGTTCGAATTTATTGAAAAAAGCCATAAATACTTAAGTTGTGTTGAAATAATTTTCGAAAAATGTATATCATCTCATACTGAAGAAATGAGCGCTGTTTTCGGCATTCTCTTTCCCCCTTCTCTGTTGCATGTTAAAAATTCTATTTCCGAGAGGCGCACAAGATGAAGGCACGCATTTGGAATTCAAGGTGCAAGCTGAACATCAGTCGGCGAGCGGAAGACTCGGCCAGATACCTCTCATGTAGCGGATATGGTCCGGCAAGGTTACTACGGAAATTATGCCGCATAATTTGCATTATTCCTCGGTCATGTTACGATGAGAAATCCATTCATAATTTAATCAATATTTTTTTTTCAATTTTGAGAATTTCGAGTGACAGCAGAGGTGATTTCATTATTACGTATTGTAGATTTTAACTTAAAAATTTAATTTAATAATCACTTACCGTGAAACATTAGAATACGTATAACAATGTAAAGGCTTGAAAAACTTTAAATAGGATTCACGTTGAAAAAGTTTCTCAATTTTTTATCGTATGTTTTCATGTGCAGCAGTTTCTAGGTAGATGAAAATTTTAAGTTAATATTATATATTCACATCGTTTCCCATTCATCCGGATTTTTTTCATTTTTGTGCAGATTATGTCTGTGAATTCGAAACGGCAAGCGGAATGGCGTAATAAAGTTTTATTATCTAAAGACTTTTAGATCTATAAAAAATTAATAGTCAACTTTTCAAGCCAGTATTTTAGGTAATGCCTTTAAAATAATACTATAATATTTTTATATCTTTTTTGGAAAAAAAATAAAAAAAAAATTCAAAAAAACTAATTTTTAACTCGCTATAAAATTATGAAAATACGGAATAATTATCTCGAGTTTAAAAAAGAACATAATGAAAATAAAATTTATAATTCTGATCTTTGTTAAGATTTAATGAATAAACCTGTTGCCAGTCGCAGTGCGAGTAGGGAAAAAGCTTGAATTTCTTTCTTCAGGCGAGTGCAACTGAGAGTTAGAAAAAATAAAAATAAATAAATGCTAACGCTCGAAGTGGTAGGGTAATGGTCGCGCGAGCGGCCTTACCGAGTTGAAGCTCGACAAGGTTGAGATTTCTGTCTCTCCCCGGGAAATTCGCCCGTGCGAGTCGTACCGCGAAGGAGAGAAGAGAATATGAAGGAAATAAAGCGGGGAGAAGGAAGGCAATGTAACTCGCGAAGACGCGTTAACTGACCCGCTTGCTTGCTTGCCTACTCGTTCCTGCAGCCTCTACAGCGACTAGCCGCGCGCCGCATTAAACTTCACTCCGTTCTTTCTTATCATAATCGCATTTGCGGATAATGGAGCGGGGATAATTTGTTATCGCGCCGTGTCATGGAGCAGAAACTTTTTAAATTACTCGAGAAGGCACAGGAGCGGCGTTCCGCAGGCTGCAGCGGGATCGAGCCAAGTTTTCCGCCAAAATACGGGCATAGTTGAACATTCGACTCTCGAGCCGTACAGCCCGACGTCGCAAGCGGAGTAGAACAAAAGAGGACGCACGAGAGGCAAAAGGAGAAGCTTTTTTCTTGAGCGACGTACGTGTGGACCAAGGTACGGATGAATATTTTTCTGGCTATTACTCTTAAGGAATGTCGTGTGCCAAAAACCTGGAAGGATATCGGTGAATGCTGGTCAACAAGAGCAGTTTATATATTTTCTCTGTTTTGCTCGAGAGCAATGAAATAACGTTTACTGCCTGAGCGCCGCGTGCGGAGCCGCCTCTGGATCTGCTGTCCCAAATTTTATTCCAGGATTTTCCTCAAAGAGATATGATAAATTCCCGTTTATTTGCTAAATTAGCATTTATCTAGATGAGGGGTTTTAGCAATGGAAAATTATAACTTTGTCTAAATGATTGAAAAAATTTACATTATTAATACATTTTTATTCTTAATTTTATGAATTTTAAAAAACACTAAATCCGAAAATTCAGCCCCTTCAGACATAAAATACACAAATTTTAGGCTTCGTTGAATGAAAATTCATGAATTACATAATGCATTCTTTACGCTACGACAGAGTTACAATTTTCAAAATTTAATATCGTGACATCAAACTATCGTAGAGACCTGGTTTCCGATAAATGATCAAATATGTCACACATCCATCACAAAAGATATTATTAATAGAATATTTTCAGGTAATTTAAAGGGGATACTTTTATTTGTGTAAAGCTCCTTTAAAGCAATTCATTACTTCGAAAATATTTATTTGAACGAAAGTCGAACGATAAAATATTATTTCGTCAAATAAAATCACAGTAGAATACTCAATAACTAGTCAGGCAACATAATAATAAATCGTATGAAATTCTACGCAAAAGTTTTTAAAAAATTTCGTACTTTAAACGCACAATATGCTTTGTTAATTATCGTTTTTCATACATATAAATAAAATCACAGTAGAGTACTCAATAACTAGTCAGACAACAATAAAAATAAATAGTATGAAATTCGACGCAAAAGTTTTTTAAAAATTTCGTACTTTAAAGGCACAATATGCCTTGTTAATTATCGCTTCTCATATATATAAATAAAATCACAGTGGAGTACTCAATAACTAGTCAGACAACGATAAAAATAAGTAGCATGAAATTCTACAAAAAAGTTTTTAAGAAATTTCGTACTTTAAATCCACAATATGCCTTGTTAATTATCGCTTCTCATATATATCAATAAAATCACAGTAGAGTACTCAATAACTAGTCAGACAACGATAAAAATAAATAGTATTAAATTCTACATAAAAGTTTTTAAGAAATTTCGTACTTTAAACGCACAATATGCTTTGTTAATTATCGCTTTCTATATATGTAAATAAAATCACAGTAGAGTACTCAATAACTAGTCAGACAACGATAAAAATAAATAGCATGAAATTCTGCACAAAAGTTTTTAAAAAATTTCGTACTTTAAAGGCACAATATGCCTTTGTCAATTACCGCTTCTCATATTCCTTATTCTCGTCTTTGAAATGATTGAGCGTATACTGTAGTAGCTATTAAAACGCAGCGTGCGAATGAAGCGCGCAGGAAATAGGCTGTAAGTTACAGGCCGTAGATACAGAGATATCTGATAGCGAGTACAGTTTCGTATAGGCGCTAAGCGTCGTTTCCATGTACACAGTTAAATGGGGTCCTAGGTATAAGCTACGCAGCAGTGTGGTCTACGTTACGCATCTACAGGTTTAATCTCTCGTATCTCAACAAATCCCCTAATACCGGTGCAAGATCGTAGGATAATGTTAAGAGCTTGTATCGGTTATATTAAACCTGTGGACTGAACGTGATGTTGACAAGATCATTGGATAATGGTAGGGCTGCGCGATGAAGAGACACTTTCGAAGCTTATATTTTTCGAGCAAGCATTTCTCTCTAGCGGTTTTTCTAGAATATTATGTTTTTTAGGAGATGCAACTTTTAATAGTTTGATTCTCGTGCGTGCATTAGGATGGGAGAATAATTATCAAGTAGATGATTCTTAGTCTTATTTCAAGAATTATAATTTTTAATTTACCATTTAATTTTTAATGGTCAATATTTATTTTTTCTAACCCGCAGCACTTACATCAGAGGTCTGTATTTTTAAGAAATTTGCTGAAAAATCTCAGTAGAAAATCCCACCTTTCTGTTTATTTTCTTAAAAAAAATCTGCTTTTCAGCAGCTCTTCCAAAATTGCACCGCCCTACTTCTCGTCTCTTTTTACAATTAAACCATATAACTTTGTGCTTCTTTTTAATTTTTTGTTCTTGTTTCTCCGCACATTTCTTGTTCATATTACTTTGCCAAGCTGCCCCCCACTGTTATTAGAATAGTTTTGCGCGCTAAAAATTTTTGAAAAATGCATCAAAAAGGCCGGGCTAAAAATAGCGACATTATGAATTCACTTTAACGGCGGAGGCTTTTAGCAGAAAATATTCGAGTTTTATCGTCCGCGCGAGGTCAGGAGGCATTGTGACGTTTCTATTTTGGTGGAGTAATGAAGTTATTTTTAAAGAGATATCCAAGATTTGGTAGATGCAAAAGTTGGAGGATAGAGCAATACTTCGGAAAGTTAAGCTTCCCCCCGCGCCGTACGTGAGTCGAAGCCCCCGAAGGCGACAGTCACATATCGGCCGCCAGTAGGACACGAGCGGAGGTTGGAACTATTTGGCGCTCCGGAAGTGCGGATTCTGGCAAAATGTAATCCCGTTTTGGCGCGGGCTTGCTCTCGCGAGAAGCCGTCGGCATCCCCCCGTGTCCGTGGCATACGGAACTCGCACCCGCTGCGAGAGCGATATGCGCGCAGTAACTCTCTTATTCCCCCCTCCCTCCTCGCGCCTGCTCCCGGGCCGCCGAAACCCCGCAGCGAGAGCGCTCGACATTACGCGCTCCGTTTCTCCGTTTCTCCGTTTCTCCGGCGCGCGCTGCATTTGCCTGCGAAAACAGAGCGGAGCGCGCGGCGCGGCGCGCAAAAATAAAGCTGTGCAGAGAGTCGGGGATACGTGACAACGCGAAACTAGTAGCATGCCCAAGCAATTTATAGCCAATCACTCGTCCGAATCGTCTCGATGCTCTCTCTCTCTCTCTTTTCTCCCGAGCCCGCCGCCGAGCGCCGTGTTTTCGATCCGGCTGCCGGGGAATCCCCGTCATTCCGACAGCGGCCGAAAACCCGAAGCGCGGCATCAGCGAGCTTAATTTCATTGACAATTTTTCGAGCTCGCGTTCGTTCCTCGATCCAGTTTTGGACGTCCCTTTGCGAGGAGTGGCTGAAAATGGCAGCTCTGCTATTTTACAAGTTTTCACCTAAATTTTATATAATTGGAAACGTTAATTAATCGAATTTTCACATACAATATGTCTGTAATACGATTTAACGATGCGGCTGCATTTGGAATTAATTGCGATGATAGCACTACCGATGCCGAGGCCGGGAATTCAGCGCGTCAGATGAATAATAAATTACAACGAATGCAGGGATGATGATTCGCAGATGAACGTTGAGCGCGTCATTCGTACGTCAACAAAGCCATAAGCATGGCGTAATAGGCGGGCAGCACTAGCAACGTCAATAACAATTTCACTTGCGAAAGCTGAATTCGAAAAGGCCGTCCGTCAGAATGTGAGAGCATATCCGCGGCAATCGCGGAGGCTGTCCGCGCTTCCCACCACTCTCTGTACAAACGTATGACGGAAACGACGCTTCCGTCTGGCGCACCGTGCCTGGCTCCCCCTCGAACATGAAGAGAGGAGTGAACGAGAAATGAGTGAATGTGCGTTTGATTTGAAAGCCGCGATTTCGGTTAAAATGACAGTGGTTGCAGACAACGCGTTGAAATCTCGCTAAGCGAAATTGTTTGCCGAAGGCTGCAGGCTGAGGCCAGTCAACGGTCAGCGAGGAAGAGTCAGCTAGCCGAGGCTCGCGGAATTCACCGTGCCACTGCGCCGACTGATTTTCCCTTCTGCCTGATTTCCAGCCCGATCGGATCAGGCTTATTTTCTCTCTGATGGACTGATGCGTGACTGACGGCCGCTGCTCTCAGCTGCCTGCGATATAATAGCTTTCGAATTTGGATAATTTTTCCCTGAAAATCTGCGTTAGAAACGAGGTTGGCGCGGGAAAAAAATCGTTTAGGAAAGGAGTTTTCGACAAATGAGATCTATTTCGACTAAGTAGAGAAAAAGAAAAATATGATGTACGCAGTCGCAGGCTATATGAGTCTCTCTTTTCCTCCTGGCTTCACAGTAGAACTTCCCTATCATATTTCTCCCTTGGCTTTCCGTTCCATAAAATTCGTCGCCTGGGTCGACATTACTTTTTCGCCTAATGTATTTTTCAATTCTTCGATCCCTGTAGAGAGGGGACCTTTGCCCGCGCTTCTCGCCAAGGAATGCTACGGAACTCTGCATGCGAGAGACCGACCGACCGCGCAAAACCGAGCGAACGAGCGAGTATGCCGACTTGCTTTCTTATATACATCTGTATATATGCATTCGTCGTCGAGACGAGAATGAAATGCGCGAAATGAAGGGTACCGGGACGAAGGATGGAAGGAGGACTGAATTGAAAATCGAACGTTCGCTTTTTCTTCGAAGCATAATACAGCAGCAATAAGTTTACGCGCGGAGCGCTATTTTTTTATAACTCAAGCCAGTAGAGTAAAAATATACACGCCTGATTCATGTATTATTGTTATATACATTTTTTTTCTGACTTAACTTTAGCTTGATTGCGAGAGAAGCTCACTCTTGCGGTATAAATTTTTCACATAGCTTAGGTTCCACTTTTTATTTCACACTTATCTTTCCTTTCTTGTTACTTTCATGCATGTTGTCACGGTAAAAAGTAGGATTAAAGCGGGTTAATTTTTGATAATGCATTTATGTTTTATTAAACTAAAGAAAAAGTTTGAAACTTAAAAGGTTGTATTTGCGTTATATTTTATAATTTATGCGGAGAATAAAAAATATTTTACGCGTATATTGAAAAAAGCCATCCAGAAATGTCAAGAATATTTTACTTTCTGATGGATTTTTCTTTTCAGATACCGGAAGGACTTATTTTTATTCTTTAAAAAAAGTTTTTAAATTGTGTTTACGAATGTAATTGCAGCGCTGTAAACAAAGTTATTGTAAGAACTCTGTAGGAAGAAGTGGGTGTGTTAGATGCAGTTCTAAACTCCATTCAAAGTTTTGTGTCTAAAAGGGCGTGTATATGCATTTCTGTTGATGTGCTCAACGTAGAGTCTCGGAAGAAAATCTAAATAGAAACTTGGAAAAAATTTCGTTTTCCCGGAGATAATTATTTGAAATTAATGGTTGTTGCAATAATTAAACGATTAAAGGAACTAAATAATATTTTTCTATTATATTTTTATTTTCCCTAATATTACGCGAAAATAAAGTGTAATCTTTTTACGTTTTCAATCAATGAAAAAGTACAATCATTATTGATTCATCGCTCATCATACTGAAACGTCGGACAATATTTATTTAAAAAAGGTGTACTCATTATCTCATCGATACTAATCCTTAATTTGAAAAACTATAAAATCTAAACTGATCGAACGCCTTGATTTGGAAAACAATACGTTTGTAAGCGATTCGTGAGGAGTAAAAGGGTTTTTTGCGCTATTTGTTGTATCGTAAAGGTACCGTGAGACAGAGCCATTATCTTGCAGAGGAGGACGATGAAGACTTTATTGGTTTAACGAATTTATGCGGCGCCTGGAGCATCCAGTAAAATCTAATATAACGAGACACAGTTGGCATGACTCGCCACCTCGTAAAACGGTGAAAGCGCGCAGTAGGGCCGTTGCCGAGGCGAGCCTTCGACGTCGTCGTCTGGTACGGCCTCCAGAAAATGGCAGGACATGCATCACCCAACTCGACTACTAGCCGACTATCAATTTTATGTAAATATACACGTACGAGCGGGCAATAGCAGAGATGGCCACACCGGGGAGCCTGGAGCAACGTGCCCGCACTCTCTTCTCCCCCAGCTCTCAATGCATGCATGTATTCAACATCCATTTTCCCAGCTAGTCGCGTCTTCTCGCTAGACGGGACCTTAGGCAATATCCACTGACTTCTCACCTTCTGGCACTTTGCTATTCGAACTTTACTAACGAAATTACAAGCTTTCCTAGTAGTTTGGCTTTGCGTCGGCTTTTAATAGTTTCGTATAAAGCCTCTTCATGCTGTGCCCTAATATCAGCAAATACTCACAAAGTGCACTATCAGATTTCATACCTAACTTTATTGAAAACTAGTTCTGGCTCAAAAATATTTTATTTATTTTCGCCGGGCTCGAGTTTATGAAGCAACTCCAAGTTAAGCACGATTTTTCATTTAGAAATTTATAGTTTTATCGGGAAAACTTGTTTATTTCAAATTTTAATAATGCAATTATTGAATATTTTTAATATTTTAATCATTTTTCAAAGTCTGGAAGTCGAAAAGTTTATCATTTATAAAATATAAATTCAAATATATGTCAGAATCATTATAATTTGGTCTGGATTTTGTTCTTTTACGTCATATTATAAGGCGATACTCTTAAAGAAACGCGATCTCTCTTATCAAACAGAAACCATTGTTCTCAGTTCTTTAGCTTTCTTAAAAGACTCGCATAAATCAAGAGATCCTTTTACTTTACCCACATCATTCATACTTCTAACAGAATGTTTGATTTTCACCTTTAGAAGACCGAAACTAACATAAAAATTAGCATTTTTAATAACAATTTTCAGTAGATGTTTTGATCTTTCAAAAACTTTTTTTCAACCCGCAGAGGGTCGGTATTTTTCTCTTGAAATTGCATATATTTTTAAGGTATAATTTATATGTATATAAACGCTGAATAATTTTAAGTTTCTTGATGTCTTATATTTAATACAGACCGGTCCTCTAAACATTAATAAGATTGCGGAGACAAAAGTGCAGATTTTTACTTTTGTATAATTTTCAAGTTTAGTAATTTTTTTAAGAATAATGCAATATTAATTAACTAGTCAAACATTTATTTTCATTTATATCTAATATTTATTATGATAATTTACTTTCATTCTGCATTTTTCACTTATAATGCGTTGGCGAGTAACTCACTCAAGCTTTTTATTCACCTTATTTCTCTTCAATCTCAACTTTAACGACTTCTCTTTATAAAATGAATGAGATGCTTATCTAATAACGCGGTAATAAGCGATGCTGTTACTTGAAAAGGACTATTCTTGCGCTTTTGATAATTTGTTACCCGTTAATGGAATTAAAGGATTTGAGTTAATAAGATCTTAAATTATTTTTGAATTAAAGTCATATTTGAAAGTAGACGTAATTACTGTTTTAGCTGCCAAAAGTTTCCAGTTAAAAAGCAAAAGTTAAAAGTTGTATTACTCTTTTCAGATAAGGTTATATGTTTTAAACGTATAATGCGTACAAAATCTATGGAGAAAAAAGTGTATGAGCAGGATTGGTTCGATCTGGTTTCGATTTCATGGTAAAGCTGTACCTTTTTCTTTCAAATCCTTCTTATACGTTACATTAACTAAATCCACTCGATATACTTAATTGATAGCGTTAGCGAGGTTTTTAAGCACGTTTGATCACATTGTAAAATAAGAATTGTCGAATAGACTTTCTAGAAAATAAAAGGATTTCTAAAGAAATAATAAAATTGCTGCTGCTGGTCTCTGCTGTCAATATACTTAGCCAACATTGGCTAAGAATTTATTAAAGAAATAATCACTTTGTCAGCAGAGACCAGCAGCAGCAATATTATTATTTTTTTTACCAATATCGTAGCTGTCATCAGAGTCAAATTACATCCAAAATTTCTAAAGGAATTAAAACGAGAAAAGACTTGATTCGGAAATGTGCTGTTTGAGTAAAAAAGAGCCTTTATTCAAGCACGTTCGAGTGATAAATATTTTAGAGTCTGTTTTCATCTAATCTCTTTACCGGTCTTATCCGGTGCACGTACGCTTGCTTTCCTGGTAAACAAACATTGGACTTAAAAGGACAAATCGCACACAGAGAGCCGCAAGATGACATCTCAAGGGAATAGCGGTGACGTGCGGGCCTTCCTTTTTTGCGTGCGCATCTTTGTGGCGAGAGACGCCCGCTCGTGGAAACAGAGGCTCATAACCAGAGGGATGCGGTGGATCGACTTACTCAGCTGTCCCACTAAACTGTCTTACTCGCCCCTCGCTCGTGCTCATCTTGTAACCTTCAGCTTTCTCTTCATCGTCCCTCCCTTTGTCGCGTCGACATACGTGAAACAACGTGCGGTGCATATTACGTCAGTTAATACTCGCCGTGGGAAGTGCCGGCGCAGATAGTGCAGAGGGAGAGAGAGAGAGAGAGAGAGAGAGAGAGCTCTACAGTAGCTCGCGTAGCTGCTGCTACCCCCGCAGCCGAACGAAAGCGCATTTGTCAGAATAAGAAATCTGCAAATAAGATGAATTTCCTGAGCGAACGCGTACCGAGCACAGAGCGCCATCTCCTTTGAATATAAAGTTTTCTCTCTCCACCCTCTTTCTGATTCTTTTTACCATTATCCCTTGTCTGCTTATTTTTCCCTTTCCCATCCTCCTCTCCTCTCCTCTTTCTTTTATTCCGCGACAACCGCTTCCTTTCTAAAAGATTGTTTAAATTCTTCCTCATTATTGATTACTTATTGCAGGTAATTTCAATGGGAGCTCGAGTAAAATGGATAAAGAAGAAAAAGAAATAATGAAAACGAATGGAATTATCTTACTTTTATTGTTTAAGCAGAGATCAGAAATTTTTAGTTCTGCATTTTTTATTTTTACTTCAGTTTCAACAGAAGATTAAAATTACGAAAACTGAGGCAAATAGAACAAAGCAAAGCTGATATAATTTTTAAAACTAATCAATTTTACAGGAATTTTGCAGGAATATTATTTAGTGCTTTTTAAATTGACTTACGATTACTGCAGCAGCACTGTTCGCATGATAAGGAGCCGAGCGTTAACTAGATTCCAGCGTCCTTCTTCCGCCTTCGCAGTCTTCTTCTGCGTCTATATTTCCTCCTCTCGTCACTTGGCCGACGCATTGTCCTTAAGCGTGCTTTCTTGCCAGGCGGTCATGGTTGCCGACAACGAACAATGGGGGATCTTTTCGAAATGTCGCCAAACGCGATGTGCCATTTTTCCCTTCTGCGTTGAAGTTCTCCCTCTCTCGTTTCTCCGGCATCCTATATATATATATATATATATAACGGAAGTACGCGAAGCGCTGAGTAGTGAAAAGTGGGCGACGAAGGTATAAGAAAAAGAGAGAAAGAGAAGGAAAAGACGTGATGGAAATCGTTGCAATTGGATTTCATCCTTGTGCAAAGACGTAACCAAATCATTTCGAATCAAGCGTATTGCTGCAGAGCTGCTCCCTGAATTTAGTAAATCATGATTCAAATGATCTGCACATTTTAATCTGTTTTATTTTGTGTTTCTGATTCAGTCGAAAGTTTTACGATATCTAACGATTTGGTTTTTTAAGTAAAATGCGATAATTAATTTAAAAAGAGGAAACACATTCAGAAATATTTTGTAAATGTGTAAAGTTACAAAATTCAATTTGCGCCCATTAAATTAAAAAAAAATGTGCAATACGAGCACAATAATTTACAGCCTTGTAAAATCCAGAATCAGCCGTGCATGGCGATCATGTATGGATGTAAAATTTTACGCTCTTATTACAGAAAATACAATTACATTAATACAAAAACCCTCTGTGACAATTGCATATACTATAGCCAAGTGCACGATATGTTTATTTTTGATTTTTTTTCCATCTATTATTAATCGATCTTATTTTTATTTAATTTTTTATATTATTATTATTATTATTATTATACGTTTTCAAAATGATATTAAAGAATTGCACTGGCATCATCAATGCCCTGACACAAGAGTATATTACCAGTATATATTGTATTTTAAAACTTACTCCCTTAAGAAAGGAAAAAACAAGTTAAGTCGGAGTAATTTCCATCTAATATTCTTGAATATTTATTTGACAGAGAGGTATCGATATTATTATTTAGGCATTTTTTTATCAATTTTTAAAGTTCTATACATTTTATTACTGTTCTACAAAATAGTTATAAAGTAATAAATCTATCGATGTGATCGCAAACAAAAAACCGCTGCCAATTCATTGGCACTTATTTTCCTCCTAACTAATTTATCATTCCAATATTATCTCTGAGATTCGTTAAAAACAATCGATTCAACATAATTTCAAATTACTCTATATTTAATTAATTATTTATTTTATTTTTCTATCCATTTTAGAATTTAATGAGCAGCAAACAAAATTTAAATAAAAAGGGACTGGTCATATTCTACACAAAACAAACTGTACACGCCTTTGTTTTGTATATCTATATATAAACAAAAACAAAGG
>UCOM01001747.1:0-35548 GCA_900474385.1 Ormyrus pomaceus
ATAAACGACAGCCGCGACTAACGACTGCTCATCCCCGGCACTTTTCGCCATAAAACTCCGCCGGCGGCTTATCGTCTCGCTCTTGAACTTGGTCGCGCGCGCGCGCAAACGCCGATAAGAATCGCCAGGATCCGACCGCTGTGTGTGTGTGTGTGTGTGTACGATATCGTCTAATTGAGCGATTACACGCGATACAGGCGCTCTCGGGCGAGAGCGAAATTCGCGACGCTATCGGGGCCTGCTATCTTGTCGGCCGGGGCCCTAATGGCGCCTTTAATGCCGCGAAACGCGGAACGACCCGTGCGAGGATGGACGGGGGGGGGGGGGGGGTTTAAAGCTGCGGCATTTTTCAGCTCGTAAGGCCGATTTGGCCGCGGGCTTTGGCCGACTGGGGAAGTGGTTTTTGGAGTTTGGAGGGCGGCGGCGAAGGGGAATGCAAATAAATGACGGGTCGTTGGGAGATGCGGTGAGTAATTATTGTTTGGACATTGCTGAAATATAGTTGATTAAACGATGTAAAAAGTTGCGATTTTAAAAAGTGAACAAGCTTTTGATTGAATAGAGTAAAAATGGCTAAACTAATTATTATTGGAATAAGTTCTGATTAATTTATGTTATTACTCTTTTCTTTTTAAAATAAAAGCACAGTTTTTATGATTTTTAAGGCCATACAGCTCATAGGCATAAAAACAAATTCTTTCAAAAAATATTCTTATCAGCAAAAGAGCCATTTTATGATCCAAATAAATTGATGTATTAATGATCTACGCATCGATCGTTTTCAATTTTTTTCCCACAATATTGCCTTGTACCCACCACATAAATTTACAATCCACTTTCATAAAAAGTCAGCTCGCTCCTCTTCAGAAACTGATTCCATTATCTTTCAATTTTCCAAATTAATTTTTAAAATTTACTCCCGTTCCCCGCCGTTCATAAAATCGCTGCTTAAGCAAAATTTATCTCGAGCGTCAAAGTTTAACGACTGTAACGGCATCAATTTTCTCTCGCGGATCAGCGCCTTTATTCATCCGCGCGACATTGTTAATTATCGCGGCGCGGCATTTGCATGCGAATAGATCGACATTCGTCAGAGGCTACACAATGCCTCGTAAACGGAAAGCCATCGTTTTTTGCAGAACGGCGCGACGCGCGAGGAAAATGCAGAAAGCTCTCTCGAGTCCACGGGGGCTCTTTTACGAGGAGAGTCGACTTTGTCGCCTCCGCGGAAATAAACGACACCGACGGTTCTCGTAATCGATAAGTCTTGAAAATGAGTTTCTATTGTCGTGCCGGGGTTTTACGTTGAACTTGATTCTCCTTGAGAGGCATTAAGTTGACGCCCGTTGCGAAGCACGTTTCAATTTTCCAACGAAAAGCTGTGAATTCTTACGAAAAGTGATAAATTTAGCTGATTAATATTTTACTTTATTTTAATTATTATTTTTCTTATTATTTATGTTCTTATACAAATAATATTACGATTCGATCAGTATTTCGCAAAAACGAATGTACTATTTTTATTAATTAACTGTTTGATTTTAGATAAACTGTAGAATCTTGTAGTATTACACAAAGGAAATTACGAATTCTTTAGGAAATTCGTTTTTCATAAAATTTTAGACCTTTCCCGAAATAAAAAATTTTGTTTACTACTTCATTACTCATCTAATGCACTCGGACATTAATTTATTAGTTTGAATTGTGCGTTTAAACATTCCCTATCTTAACAAATACATTTTTATCTATCTTCAATTAACTACTACAACACGAGAATTACATAATATCTATTGTAATACATTCCGTTTCCACCTCGTTCGCAACTCCCGAATCGAGCAACGTAAACCCATGCCAAACAACCGATAAACTCGAGGGAAATCTATCTCAGGAGAAATCAGATGTTCGCGATGTTCCTGCGTGTAAGAGATACGCACACTGGCGCAGCATCGAGGCTGCAGAGACTCGCGGGAAATCGCGAGCTCGCCATCGATTCGCGCGCTGCACCTTTGAACTCGTTGTCCGCCAATTAACGGCCGCGACGAGTAAAGCTATCCGGCCTTACATCTCGCTGCTACCGCGGAATGCAAACGCGCGTCCCATCCTCTTTTAATTCCTCCTCTCGGGTTATCGGGCCGTAAATTATTTGAAGAACCTGCTGAAATAGTCACGGCGAATAACTTCGGCTTTATCTGCGCGAATAACCGTTTTTAAACGATTTTTACGAGAGTGAATTAAATTAAAGTGAGAAGTTAATATCAGCGCGGCCAGAAGTGAGCAGGCCGCGGCGATATCGACTTTTAGGAGGTTGTTTATTCGTTTAAAATCGTAATAAGTCTGATCGGCTCTTCGATCGGTGAAAAGAGTTTATCGACTTTTACTGAGAGCAGTTAAGAGTTCTACGTCAGGCCGTCACTTATGTTATCAAAATAGTAAAAAAAAAAAAATTGAAATGAATTTCTTTCCAATATTATTTAAAAATTGCTTACAGTTCTATTTTATTTTTCGCAAATAATGACAATTATATATTTTTAATCTAAAACTGTACGCCAAAGATTAGCTTTTAGTATTTTTTTTTCTCGTTACGAGAGGCACCGTAATAAAAAATACAGGTTTAATAACATCCCTTAAACATTCTTTTTTATTAATCTATACAGTTAAAGCGCACCTGATATTTATGTTAATATAACGAGCTCTAAAAAAATTACTTTAGCCTTACGTCAGCCTTCGAAACCGCAGGTAAAAACGTCGGGTGTCGTTGACATTCGCCGCGGATTTTTAAAAAAGCTATTAAATTTATGATAATTAATGCTACACTGCATATATTTTTTTCTTAAACTATATATTACCGGTCATTTGCCTTACAGCTCGGCGCAAAAAAAAAAAAAAGAAATTGAATTCATAAAAGTTGTGTGTATCTCGCGATGTGTCCTAATAAAAAAGTACTTATTCGGCAAAGTACGATAATAAACCGCGTAACGCCTCCATGCGTTTTTCCAATTAAAAACGTCATAATTCTCGGGACCTTTAATTAAAAACAAAAGTGCGCGAATTCGGCCGACGGGGCGCGGAAGAAAACAAGAAAATCAATCACTCTCGTTTGGGCGTGATTTCAATTCGGGCTGCGTCGTTACTTGATAACTCAATAATATCTGTACAACCCGGGTAGATGTGCGATTTTTTAATAAGCTGGCCGAAAGTTATGCAGAATTTTATTGCAAACATCGTTAAAATCGATTTTGGGAGGTGCATCGAAAAAAAAAGCGGTGGAATCGCGGTAGCCTCGGGAAAATTATGAAAACAAATTTTATTAAACTCGCTTACACTTTGAATTTCGAACGAAGAATTTCGAATTAGTTTCTTGGGCACAAATTGCAAATTAAATATATCCTATTTTTAGAAAGTACAGGAGAGACACCGATTTCAAAACGCTTAGCAACGTCGAGGCTAAAAATAAAGATGCAAAACCAGGAGCAGCGCGGACTCGCGACAGAGGACCAACCGCGAACCGTCTAAAACGCCCCGGAAGATTAATATTCGGCCGGAGACGCGTTCGGTCGCGTATCGCTTGAAACTAGGCGCATCGGCGGCAGCCTGCTTTTAATGGCCGAGACAGACTCGTCCCCAGCTTCTCACTTTCTTGCGGCGAGCTTAATGTCCACCGCGTCAGTCTCGCGTCTCGCCTCCCGGCGATTGCAGGTTTTTCGCGACTTTTACCGTATCGGGAGGCTCGATCTCCTCCTTTTTTCACGGCCGCCGAGAGAAAGAGAGAGAGAGAGAGAGAGAGGCGCGTCTGGGAATTCAAAGCTCTCTTGCATATTTTGGAGGATGTCGCTTAGGACTGGTTTTGCGTTCGACATTGTAGAGCGATATGAAAAATGGAAGTGGCGCGCGATCGACCCGAGTACCGTTTTCGGGTCTCTCTTTCGTTCTTTTTTCTTTTTTTTTTTATCATTTCGACCCTGGACTATCGGTTTCGAAAAGGCGCTGATGCCTATCGGGAGGCATTAAATTTACGAGCGGTCATTAGCCATTAATCCGTACAAATTTTAATTATCCTAAGATGGTTGTTGTGAAAATTCATAATTTCGCCGATTCGAGTCGCGAGGCATAATTTTATAATTCGCATAATAATTTTAATAGTCCGAGAATCCTTAGAGACGAAGCAATTAGTTAGTTTAATCTTTATCGCGATCGAAGACGTTCCGAATGTGGGGTTTCTTTTTCTTTTTTTTAATTTTGACTCCAATGACAAACAGCATAAAGCAAATCCTAAATGATAAGCGACCGTCGATCCGAATAGTTAAAATAGTTAAAGCCTAGAATGTACACAAATTTGCACTTACCGGCCGGGATTCTTTACCCGCTTAATTATTTATTTACGAGAGGGGACTGGTTTGCGACGTTTACGCGGCTATTAAAGCTCTCGAAGGGCTCGTTAGCGGGGTGTATTGTAGTTGAAAAATCGCCGATTCGTCTTGTTTTGGGCGGTAAATTGTGGAATTATTGTCGATCCGCTGTTGTTTTGGAATATTTATACTCGTAGGGTTTAGTGGCTTTTTTTTTCTCCCGTCGCGCGCAAGCAGAGAAGGCAGCTCGTCTGAATTGACGACTCACTTTTTGCTCGACAAATTCTTCTGTTTACGGCTGTTGGGCGTTGGTCCTTTTTCAGAGATTATTTTCGAATTACTTCATCGGAACGTTGACTCGAGTTCCTGGAAAAAAAGGGCTTACCGGGATCAGTTTCAGGTGTTCTACAGTCAGTTTTATCTTTACGGCTGATTCGTTTCAGATGCGTATTTTACTAAATTTTAGGAAAAAAAAACCTTTCGATATCTGCAGTTTACCTCGGTTTATTGAGATTCCAAAGCCTCGACTATTCTCTTTGTTCGTATTTGAATCACTATAAAGATTTGATAGAAGCTTGTAACTTCTGATTTCGCTAATCTGTAACTTGTTCAACAGGTATTTTTCAAAACTTTTGATTTCTACATGCTGTTTTTGAGATTCGAGTGGTGTTAAATAATTTGGCCTCTCTAAGCAGTAAATTTCATTTTATAATTAAAAAGATTTCGATTTAAACATCTGTTTTTAGGTAGTTCATTTTTCTCTTAATTTCAACTTTAATAAGCTATGAAACATTGCAGCTAAAATTCATTTTGTTCCAAACAGTATTATCCACGTTCAGATTTTACAAGAAAGTTAGTGAGTTACGGTGAAATAATATACAGGAAGCCATCAATTTGTTAACACATCAATTAATGTAACACCGTTTGTGCAGACTTTAATGGCGTTTGAATAAGAGCAAACAATTTATTACGGCACGTAATAGTCATCAATATTTTAATGCCGAGACAAGATACTACAGTCTAATTTTCAGTTTACAATTTAATGCCAGCGCGACAGAGAATTTATGCTTTTAGTTTACAGTTCAAATTTTCTGCAGAATAATAGCGTCATTTAGATAGTGTAAAACAAGATGTGTATATTGATAAATTTCTGCAGGGCTACTAAAATATATAGGTTTCATGCTTAACTAGGACTAAATTAAACAAAGCAAAATAAATTTAAAATATTTAATTTTTTATAGTTTAAAATAACTTATTTTTACTGCTTATATTATACCAGTTTTTAAAAGAATATTTATAAGTTGGGTATATTAAAAAATTAAAATTTTTAATTTGATAAAATATTATATAAAATTATGAAAAAATATAATTTTCATTTTAAATTACGCCGTTTTAAATAATTTGATTCTCAACCTGTACAAGTGTAAACGAGTTGAATCATTAGCTTAGCAACATCTATTTGTACCGGCACGTTTTAAAAATTCTCGAGCAAAATCTGACCTGAAATTCGAACCATTATTCCGGTAAATTAAGCATTAATTATTTCTCCAAAAACGTTGAGATGCTTTTCACTGCTTAAAAAGTAAGGGGTGCTATTTTCAAAACTTGTATAACAAAATTTTTTACGTGGAAAGTAGAACACTCCGTTGCAAAATAGCTTTTCGAGAATTTTATTACGCTCGTCGGCAGATGCTGCTTCTTTTGCGAAAGATTTTTAACCCACGTAAAACAGTATAAATGTTACTTTAATTTATTTGAAAGTCAGTCGAGTCGCTAGTTTTAAGAATAACAATTGTGCTTTACAGTTTAAAACTATGAAAACGTAATTTTGTGACTTAAAAGTCAATTTTTATCGATTGTTTGAGAAGCTATTTCTTAAGCAGCAGTGATTTTTTATAAATAAGGCTTTAAAAGTTAGAGCGCGGCGCGAGCGACTTATTACAGGACACTGGTTGAGACTTTATTGGCAATTGGTGACTTGTCTCGATTGAAACCGCAAGCAGGAGGATCTAATGGTTGCGAGTAAAAGTAATGGGCAAATTCGAGGTGGAGAATATTTCGCATAAAGTAATTTTATGCTAGTTGGTTTATGGCTGTATTTATTATGTAAATACTATTATTAAAAAGGTTTCTTAATTATTGTAAAGAAATGTATAATTTTAAATTAAATAAATTAAATAAATTAAATATTTAAATGAGCAGTATTTTTAAATTTAGCGCCAGAAAGTTGAGATGGTGGCGCTGAAACCGCGAGGCGAAATCGAACAGAATCAGAATGAGAGAAAAGAAAACTTTTCTGCTTTGATAGTGTGGCAGTGTTGTGAGAGTAGAAAATATTTGTGTTTTATCAAATTTTATTCGACTTTATTGAGAAGGTAATGTTTTAAGTTATTTCTTAACCTAATACTAACGCTTGCAATATAATTTCTGCAAATGCCATTTACGAATTAGTTAGAAATACTTGACTTTGTAAACTAACCTCTTCTTTATGAGAGTTTATATTTTTATTTGTTATAAAAGAAAATATACTTAAAATAGAAATAGTTTTCTGAAAAATAAAAATAGTAAATAAATCAAAATAATAATTGATTAAATTTATAGTCTAAGTAATAAATTCTCCATTGGAATCATAATGGAAAGAGACACTAATGCAATCACTAATTTTCTTTATTGTACATTTACAGATGGGTATTAATCACGTTCCTTTCCTAGCTAGGACAGTATTTGTTAAAAACAACGATATTGAACATGCATGCAGAGTATTAAACAGAATACTTGGTCGAGAAGAAATATTTGATCAGTTTCGTCGGACAAGATATTATGAAAAGCCAACGCACGTTAGAAGAAGAGTGAACTATGAAAAGTGTAAAGCTGTTTACGATGAGGATATGAGTCGCAGAATTCAATTTTTATTGAGGAAAAATAGAACCGATCCATTCCCAGGATGTTCATAAGCAACTTGCAAATTTACATGTAAATATAATTCTATAAAAATAAAATTGTACAAAAACAAAAATTTTATTTGTTTTGCACACTTGTTTTTAAAGTTAAATTACAATATCTGTTAGTGTTGCAAATTTTAAACATACGTGTGTTTTTATCACAATGGAACAATTAACTTTGAGATTTAATAAGAATAATACTTTCAAAGTAAATAGTTGTGTCTAAAAAAAATTGCTCTTAAAATTCTTCAAAACTCACCTTCTATATTATCGACGCATATTTGTAAATCTTCTCGAAAAACGGGCAGTCCGTAATTGCACTGGCAACTGCAAGACTCGTTGCCCATTGCTCCAGTCGGCGCGGAGCCATATGGACTGGCCGTGTCGCTGCTAAGCACCATGCAAGCTTCGTGACAGGAACCTTTCAAGAATATTTTGTTAGCTTTTCAACTTTCCTTACTTTTACGAGTGCTAAAAACTTTTTGTAACCATCTAAGCTACTTGTTAGTTTAAACATTTGAAACAAGCAATATTATAAAAATTCATTTAAAAATTAATATGACATAAAAGCAATCTAATAACGATAAATCAATAACAAATCTAAAACAAAGCTAATAGCATAATTACAAACAAACGCTTCACAAACGTATTATCTAAATAATTATAATAAACGTAAGCTTTCATTGTACTATATATCTATTTCCGGAAAATCTAAAATTACTCCGTCACGCGGAGCGTTCAATTTATTTTTCCCCGTCGGAGCCAATAAAGCGCTTGGCGCGCGCGCGCGCGCTTTGATCCTTTTTTCCTCGCAGCGCCCTTACCTGGTATGGTGAAAACATCTCCATCGGCGTGCCGCGTCAAGGTGATCTCATCGGCGAGCGCCAGTCGGAGGACATGATGCCAGCTTAACGAGAGAATCAGGAGTGAAAGAAGCATCTTCTCGGCATTCTGAAAGGAAAAAAATTAACGGGCCGTCAGTTTAGGGCTGCCGCGAGATATTCGAGGGCAGTTTTTGCTTCGATCACTCGTGGATTTCGGCGATAAAGCGGGGAAAAATGACCGTTCGGGAGATGATTATTGCGCCGTAATGGATTTAGCGGCGATGCTTGGGGTTTATTCACCTTATTATCGAACGGATAGAATATAAAATGCTTTTAGTGCGAGCGGCTGGTTTATGAAGGTTTTGATTTTATTGGTTGTAATAAGGCAAATCTTTGTAAGGATCAGGTGCGTGTTTATGAGATTACGTAATGTTTTGCTTGTAATACTTTATATAATAGTAAAATATTTTTTAACAATTATATTTGAAAATTTAATAATAAATAATAAGAATTTTTAAGTAAGTTTTTAGTCCGAGAAGATTAATGGTAAATATTGATTGCAATTCTGCAGTATATAAGTAATGTGACTTTAATTTATTTGATTTCATATATGAGATATAATTTGTTCGACTTAATTGAGGCTTTCTTCAGTTCCGAAGAATGATTTATTCTTACAAGTAGATTTATCTCAATTCAAAAACAAATTGTATACAAGCAACATTGCTTGACAAATAAAACCGTATAAGTAATATAGTAAGTTCTGTTTAATTTAAATGGGAGATACTGTTTTCTTATTTAGGACAGCAAAATCAGGATTACGTTGTTGTACAAGATTCGATTTTTTTCACTTTTTTTTATAAAACTTATTTTAATGATAAATACAAATTACTTATTCAACATTGTATTTCCCAAAACATCATTTTTTTTAATTAGTATAGTAAAAGTGAAAATAGGTAATGTTACTAGCAACAATGTGAATTAATTGCTTTAATTAAAACTTTTTTTTTACGCACATCCATTCATTTCGATTAAAATAATACAAGCATCAAATTTATTGAGAACAAAAGTAAACTAAAACTAGTTTTTTGAAAATCTAAAAGAATATTCTAACGATCACATTTACATCTAATCAAAAAGTGAAAACGTCCTTGCAGAGCGAAAACCGTTTGAAAAAAAAAAGACTCTCAGGCAACTAATTTTAGACTCTCAAGCAACTAATTAACATGCAGTTACTACGTTTTCAACGCCGAAAGCAACGTCTTAGGATTTTGAAATTAATCGAATTCCCCGCATAATGAACAGCCGCGGCTCCATAAAACGTCAAATCTCCGAATGCGATATGTTCGTGCAAAGTTCGAAAAACGTCTGGACTCCTTTCGAGAAGTAAAAAAAAAAAATCAGTCGGCACTCGGTGTAATCGCGCGAGCGAAACGTGCGAGTAAGGGGCGGACCGGAGGAGACGTAATAGGCAGGTGGAGACAGTCGTTCGTTGGTTGAACTAATGATCGCATTAAGTGGTACATCTCCGGGGCCCGTCAATTTTTCCCCCGTTGCTTTGAGTTTTGCGGCTTTTGTAAATTATTGCAGTGTTCCGGAATTTGCATACGGATTAATTCGAGAAACTACTTTTAGAGGACGTCGTTGAATTTAGTTTTTTTATAGTATCATATCATTCAGTTTAGATTATTTAGTTTATTATAGAACATTAAGTATGGTGTTTAAAATTTAATATTAGAAAGTTAATTTAATATTTTTAAATCAAATTTCTTTTATTGTTAAATTAAATGTTTTTTTATCACCTTAAAATTGATAATAATGTAAAATGATTATCTAGATTTCTCATTTTTACAAAGTGTTTTCTTATACGATGTAAAAGCTCTTACAGAATCTCTTATTTTTTCGTTACAGATTGCATTATCTCACTTGTTCTTTTTAGTGTTTTATTTTTTTAATCAATGGCCCTTTTTAATGTAGTAAGTTACAGGTTACACATTGAAACAAATTCTTCGCTTATCTAAATTATTATTCGTAAAAAGTTTATATCTGTATGCATAACATAATTACCGTTGCCATAAACTATTGCAAGGTGCTCGAATTAAAACATTCACTTTAATATAATACACGAATTTTTCGATTCATTTTGAAAAAAAAATAAATAAATAAATAAAAACGCAAAAAATATTTTATCTAAATTAATGAAATAAGCTGACAAATACAGTTCAATTTAAATTCATAAAGTAAAAAAAAATAAGATTTATAATCTACCTTTTTTTAAATCAGGAAACCGAAATCCCTATAATTTAGAATATTTTTGAACCAGTTTAATTTCATTACCCACAAATATTGGATTTACGTAATAACATTTAAAGACTGTACTTTTTCGCATGTTACTGATCGCAACTATTAATACTTGCTGTACTTTTTACGGGACGCGGTTGAGAAATCAGTCGTTAAAAAAGCCACGTTTCGAGAAATTGAGCGTCGAAAAAAATTTCGGGCGGCTTTAACTTTATTCGTGCGGTCGATTTTTCGGCGAGGCGTGGCCCCTCGCGCAATTACGGGGATTTATCAAACAGTTCACAGTTACAAGTTTCATAGCGGATAAAATAATTATTTACCTCGTTCAAGATTGGCTACTTTACCGGCAAAGATAGAGATTTTGTGAATCTCCGATTTAGAAAACTAATTTTTTGAAACGGCTGCGCTAATCAAGGCACTTTATACAAACGACAGCAATTGATGGTATTTTCGAAAAGAGGACCATTTTGAAGTTCAGTCTGAAAACCAATCGATTAAAATTATTTTTTAGCATTTTTATAAAAAGTGATAACTAAGAGGGCAAGTTGGAATAAATTATGAAATATTTGATTTTTCTCAGTTTTTAAAAATTTTAAACGTACTAAGTGAAAAAATTTAGATATTGGAAATACTTTCAGTCCCAAAAGGCAAAAGTTGCATTCTGAATTCAATGTTCCGACAGCGAATGAATTTCTCGAATTTCGCAAGCAATTTTACGGGCGTCTTATTACTTCGTCAAGCGCGTATTCTCCACCGCGGATGTCGCGCCAAAAATCTATTAAATTATAAATCGAGGAAAAGCTCGCACTTTTACAGATAGTTCCGCTTCCTATAGCGAAAACCCTCATATTAAAAGACCGTTTGGGTGCGGTGTCCGATCCCCCGGCAGGCAGACAGGCAGGACAGGCAGGCAGGAGTCATTAGCCGCTAAAGCTCCCAGCGGCGGTTTCCCTCTGCGGTGACTCCAATTTCGCGTGACGCTCCGTGCGCCTCGCCGTCCGTCGGACTTTTTCGCGGACGTGATGCGTGCGGGACGCGCGCTGCCCGCGGTAATGAGGCTGGCCGGTCTCGTTTTAATGGTCCGATCTGCGTACGCGGGGATGATGATGATGCGTCGTCGCCCTTTTTCTCTCTCTCTCTCTCTCTCTCTCTCTCTCTCTCTCTCCGCGCGCGCGCTTAGAATTTTTGTATTATTAGGAGGGTACACGGGAGCGGGCTGCTTGACCGCTCGCGTACGAGAGATGATTATGGATGCACTTGTTTTCAGGAGATTCACCACCGCATTGCGGACACGGCTTGGCCACTCTGTTTATTAGAACGAGCGGCCGGGACGGACGAGGCGCAATTTTAGTTTAGTTTTTCGACCTTGCTGCGGATGAGCTTAACAGTTTTTATTTTATTTTTATTTTTTTCAGAGGATTGCTTAATTATTGGTATTAAAGTGATGGGTTTGCATAAAAGTTCATTGAGAACATTGTTTTTGCTGATGATTATTAATTACATTTGTAAATTTGTACTTTTTACTGCTCTCAAAATTGCAAAAAAGGGTACGATATTGCGCGATACCGAGAAAAGAATTCCATTAATACCTACATATTATACGTCCACTGTCCGAATGGTTACCATAATGTATCAATTTCTGATCGTACAGGTCTGAAAATTGAATTGAATTAACGTATAGCAACCCTCCCCGAAAGCAGCCCGGCGAGTTTTTGCGCTCAAGTAAACCGATAAAATCGGCAGTATCGTAATTTTTACGAGCTTCGCGTAAGAAAGGGCCGGGCCGCGCGTAATGAAAGCTTCGTTGCGTTAAACCGCAATTTCGCAACGCGCCTTATTGTGTCGTAGCAACAGTCGACGGCGGGATCCTTCGCACTTCGCATAATCCGAAATTCCGCGAGCGGCGCATTCGTCTCGGTGCTGAAAAATTATTCTCCGCCGAAAAAAAATCAATTTGCCGCTGACCCGCCGACCGAAGCTTGTAATCTTATCGAATCGAGAGAAGCCGCGAGCAGAATCGAAGTGGATTTACGAGTCGGGGCGCTTGCAACGGGCCAGCATTAAGTCCGAAATCCGGGGATAAATTCGCGACAAAGGCGCTGATCCGACGGGCCGAGTCTTTCTCCCACGGCCCAATTACCCTCTGCGGCTTATATTGCGTAATAAGTTGGCCCGGGGGATTCTTCGGGGGAGTAATTAAATTCTGCTTTCGCGCGGCGATAAAAGCTTTTTATGAGTCGTTGCCGCGGAAGCTAATGCTGAAAGTGCACTTCGGTAATGCTTTGCCTCCGAATCTGTATTATAAATTTTGGAATGGTCTCGTAAGGCTTATCTGTCTTAGTCGAATGTTTATTTTCAGAAAATGAGCTTATGTCAATTAATGGGCATTTATTAAATCAATGCTTATTGATTATTTTTAATTTACTTTAGAGGAAGGCAATCAATTTTCGGTGGAACGATGTTTATTTTGCCTAATTGAAAACATTTTTCTATCATTAAAATTCAACATCATGTTGGAATTACAATTTGGGAAATATTCGAATATTATTTTAAAAAGGTGATTTTCTTAAAATAATTTTAACATAAACAGAACACTAAGTGCTAAAGTAATAAGGAAATTATTTCAGAAGTAATCACAGATTATCAATATACTTATTTTCATGGCTGCTTTAAATCTTTAACGATCCTCTACTTAACGAAAGCAATAGATAAGCCGACATGGTTTATAACCATATTCGAATTTTTGTTAAATTAGTAAAGTTGTTTTCCTTTTAATTTGCTGTTGACTGTAAAGGATTTTCAAAACTCCATCTAACATCTTTAATTTCTTTTTATTTTTTAAACGCATATAGATTAGAAAAATATTTAACGATATTTTAATTTTTATAATCATTCTTTTATTAATTTTCATAGATTAATTTACAATAATAAATTACCCGTAATAAATATTTATTGATAGTAACCGAAACTTATTTACTTTTGATGAAGAGGGTAAGAAGATTTTCTATGAATTAATGATAAGATCAAAGTCCGAACCTATAAAAAGAAAGTTTGAAAATTAACGAGTGCTCCGGATTAATTTGAAGTAATAAAAGTATCGATCGATATATTAATAAATATGCAAATTCCCATTTATATTTTATTAAAGAACTGAACTTAATCGGTGTGATCTTTTAAAGCTTTATTTAGGTGTAACTTGCACAAATGATCTTACATTTCAAAAGTCCTCGGTAAGAATACTCTATAAATAATTTATAGCTAAAAAGCGTAATTTTTTAACGACCATATGGTTTTTTTCATATCTTTATATCAAAAAATTTGAAAAAAGTCTTTAATTTTTCACTATCTAAGCATAAATTTATTTTGATATAGTAGATATCGTTTTTTCTTTAGTATGTAATTTTTAAATCAATATGTTACGAGAGAGTAGTTCAACGAATTTCTTTATTTTTTAAGAAAGTGTAAATTTTATCCGTTAAAGATGTCTGTTGTTGTTAAAATATACCATTGATAATATAAACGTTATACTACTTGGTGATGTGAATAAATTGTAACTTGGCACGTGCGAAAGAAATTGATTCATCGAGAGATTAATTGACATCTTCGGATGAATCGATATCTCGAACTCTTCCGTAATTTATGCGACACAACAATTTTGTTACGGTACATTTTAAAAAATTGAGATTAATATGTAGAAAAGCGTGCGTTTCTACAGTTTCGAATAGGTATGTGAATTTATGTGTCTGATTTTAAGGGATTATAAAATCATCGTGAATTGGTAATTTTAGCAAAGCTACATCACCTCTGAATTTATTTGAATACATTATTTGTTCGAATATACACTTTGCGTGCATTTTTATATACTTTTCTCTAATTATTAAAAGCAATAAAGCATTAAAGCCACACCGTACATGACATACCATAAACTCTTTTCAGTGAAACATTTCAGCTTTACTCATTACAACTTTCTCGTCTAATTTAATATTAATAGCAGCTCCGTATCCCAACAAACAGCACCAGTTGCCCACCGGCGGCCGTACTTCACATTCCGGGACCGCAGAGCTTTTTTCCTCCGACATATCCGCGTCTCCCCGCAGCCCGTTAAATCCGCAAAATCCGAACAATACCCCGATCACCGATTAATCCCCTCCCCCCTCCTCGTTGCGAAAAATTCCCGGCTGATTGCCTCTCATTAGCCTCCACCTCCGAGATGCAAATCGTTAAAATTTCACGCTAGACGAGCGCAAATAGAGCTCGCTCGCGGAAAAACAGTCTTTCGGCTAAAATTGCGCAGCTGCGCCGCTCGGCAAGCACCTGTTCCTTCTTCCCTGTCACACGCGCAACGGTATTACTATCATAAAGCCTCGACGAGCGCGAGAGAAAGAGAGAGAGAGAGAGAGAGAGAGAGACAGAGCTGTCTAACCATGTGGCCGTCTATTATAAAGAGAGAGGATGGAGAAGAGTGAGGAACTGCACGGCTTATCCGAGGAAAGCTGCCTCGAGAGAGGCATTGTACTTTGTAGCAGACCGGTTTTCGGCTGATTTCGGGACGCTCGGGAATGGGGAATCCATGGCGAAGAAGACGTGACGTCTATGCATTATGCATTCCAACCGCGAGATTGACTCCTTTAGCCGGCTGATTTATCGTGCGAATGACCGTTTGCATAAATTTGAATGCACACCAGTGGCCGAAGCCGCGAAGATGAGGTAAAACGCGCGATAATATGCGGCCGCTTCGTAAAATTGTTCGTTTCGCGCCCGAAGAAAGTTTAGACCAAAATACGGCTCTATATATACACTTTTTGCGAAGCGAAAAACTAATCTGCGCTCGGCGAAGAAAGCGCCACTCCGAGGGGGGACCGCGCTCCAATTCCCCGCTTTATCACCGCCGATCGACGAGCTCAGATTCCCGGCCGGAAAAATCGGACGGGGCCGCGTTGCGCACTCCGTCATTTCGCGAGATGCGCCGACGCCGGAATAACATCGCCGCGCGGCGCGGATTATAGAAATCAGCGGTCCGGCGGACACTCACGAGGGACTCGGCTAAGGGCCGGCTTCGAGTGCAAATTCACGGTGTTCGCGCGCGCGCGAGCCTCCGGCGAGGGGGCTCGCGCGCGCGAACGTGCGCCGAGAGGAGAAAGCCCGCGTTTATAAAGTCCGGACGGAGTTTTGCAGATTTATGGCTTATTTACAGATTGTAAAGGGGAAAAGGCTAGCCGCGAGAAGTGATGGCGCTCGGTACACAAATCGTAAAAGAGACGCTTGACGCCGTGACCGCGGGTTAGGATTGAGTCGCGGACGATTTTTGATTGCTTTTCCGGCGAGCTTTCTTTTTTTGCTGAATGGGTATAATTAGTTACGCGCGGGTCGGGAGCTTTGAGTACACTTTTTTACGCAAGTGTATAAGAGTTGAAATTTTAAAGTTTAGAAGTTTCGATTTCAAAGCAAGCCTCATCTGTTTTCGAAAATGAACTCGTCCCAAGCAAAGAATTTTAGTTAAATTTAAAAAATATCGCAACGAATCATTTCCTCCGTACCTCCTCGGAAAGTTTCAGGTGAACCGAAATAAAGCAAAGGGAACGGACCTCTAACTCCTCATTTCCGTATTATCATTCCTCGGAAATAGAATAATCCACTCGGCGCGGAACGTGACAAGTGCACCCCAGCAGTGCTCATAACTCAGCAGAGATTAAACTAACGAAAGCGGCTCACGTAAACTCGCGGAAAAAAGGGCGGCGATTGCCCTCCCGGGGCCCTTTCCATCAATTAAAGAGCGCGGCCGCGCGCAATGAGAGCGCCGGCTCTTGATTATCCCGTTGGCGCTTTTGCAGGAATGCTCCCCCGCTCGGGCGGGAGAATCGACGCGCGTCGTATAAGAAAACGGGAAGAAGAGCCAGCTCGCGCGCGCAGGATCGCCGCCTGACGTCCTACGGTCGTTTTCTCTCTCGGCTGCCGCGGCTGCCGTCCAGCAGCTGTCCTCCGGAGATGCTGCCGCCGCCGCCGCCGCTGCCTATATAGCGGAGAAAAATCCGTAAACAGTTGCGCCGAGAGTGGCTGCTAACTTCTGCTCGGGTGCAATGAATTCAAGGCTGGTTAAAAATAGGAGTAACGTCGGAGTTGCGCAACCTTTCAGCGGCCTTTTTTGCTCGAGCGTTCGCCCGTCGTTGGGGAATTAGGTGGAATTATAAATTGCCGGCACTTTCCTTGTCGAGGGAAATTCTTAATTGAAAATGGATGCTCTCGAGTGAATGCTTTAAATTTCATTGCTTTTCGAGTATGTAGTCATAACGTTCATTTGCGTATTCAGTTTGTCAAAGTTCGAGTCAAGAGAATTACTAAATTTTGGGCTAAATACAAGGCATGTTGAGATAAAGGAAATATTATACAAATGAATCTACGTATTTCCGGCCTTTATTGGCGATATTGGAACTTTCTAATGTGACACATATTTAACACGTTTAGTACAATTTGAATAAATTTTCACAATTATTCAGTCATCTAAATTCAATATTGTCTATCAACAGTCAAAGTAGGTCCCTAATAAAGAATAGTTACCGTTACGTATTTCTTTTTCCCGATTCTAAAAATTTATCTCTTTTCTGTTTTCAGTACGAAATTTTAATCTGGTAATGACGACACAAACGCACCTTTTATTCAAAGTTAACCTGGGATTTTCAAAAGAAAGGAATAATTTTAAGCACTGCTTTCACTAAAGCGGTGATAAATTAAGCGCTAACACTAAAATTTTATGGTTCACGAATCAAACGACTCCGTACATTATGAGAGGACAAAAATTCGAAAAATCCACTTCCTGGAATGAACGCGTAGAACACGGAAGAGCTCTGTTTTATTCATGTAGAATGACATTACAGGAGTACAGTGGAAAATCGCTCAATACTGGTCAACTTCTTGTGCAGACTTGTCTGTGTTCGAGAATTTAGGATAATTTATTGTCATGAAAACTTTATGAAACACAGTAGTAACCGTTATGCTATTGAATTTTCTTTAATCCAAGACAGTGTAACTTTGTTTGCAGATGGGAATAAACTAGTTCGTAAACTTCTAATATGTAAATGATTTATAACAAATGTCTTATCAGGAGTCAATATATTAGAAACAAATTCAGGGTACAAACCAAACCATTTTCTCCCTTGTATAGATGTTCATTTAAAAAGCTTTTTAAAGTCGATGGGTATACTGTCTCAGCCCAAGGCGATCCCCACTCATAACCAGACCATAATTCTTTATAATGCTGATACTTATGGTTTCTATATACAACTATTACCTGATACTTCTCCAGATCTAACCATTGCAAAGATTTTTTTTTTATTAATTCTTTGTGATCGTCCTGATTGAAGTTATACAAATGCTGGAAATCTAAAATTATTATTTCGTTCAATTATATTGTCTCGGATTCCTTTTAACAACAAACAAGAACCTAAGAAGAAGGAATGGCAGAAACACATAATATTCTGCTATAATTGAAACGTAGATAAGTGTAAAATAACTATTTGTAATATTTAGAAGAAATTGTTTAAAAACGTTTTTAAATACTCTTATTTTTTTATTTCTTTTTGCATTAAAAAGGTATTGTGTTTATATAATTAAATACATATAATTTCTGGTGTGTAATCAGAAGTAATTAGCAAATATCCCAGGTTAAATTTACAGGAGACATAAAAAAAAAATTGCATATGAAAATTTAATAACTAAATAATAAATAAATTCCCCCTGCAGTAAAGTGTCGTCGATTATTAAATCGAAATTCTTTTAAAAATCGCCAAACGCGGAGCAATAAATTACGCCCATAAAAAATGATTATAAAAGTGGCATAAACGCGGAAAGCCTTTTACAGTAACTCAGTTCACAAAGTACTGTAAGAAAGAAAAGCCGAAAATAGATAATAAAGCGACACCCAGCGAAGAAAAAAGCTAACGGTTTCCAGCGAGGTCCAGAGTTCGTTTTATTGACCGTAAATCCGGAATAGATTATCACTTCCTGCGTGAATTTCGGTTCGATTTTATCATTAAATCATTTTAACGTCCCCGAACGCAAACAACCGATCGTAAATATCTCATTTAAGGCCGTAAAGGCATGAAAAATGCGATACTAAATATTTCTATTAGAGGATTAGAAAAATTGGGTTAAGCGCTAATCTATTCGGCGGTTGTAGGTCTCCGCAGTGCTGAAGCCATTTGAATTTTTATAGCAATATGTCAGGCGTAAGTTTACGATGGCTGGAGGTACAAGTTCTAGAAAACGTGGATGCTATTTGAGAATTAAATGAAATCCATTGTAATAGCAAAGTTGTATTATCCTTGTTTGGAGCGAAGAGTGGTTTTACCGCAAAGTCCATAAAACAATCAACTAATTTTATATTGCTTAAACCTAGAAAAACTTAATCAGTTGGAATTTATTGAGTTTGTTATAAATGCCAATATTTTAGTTGTAAAATGAACCAATTCCTGGCAAAATTTACGGCGTCGACATGTTCCTAACAGGAGTAAATTTCGACCCAATGAATGAAAAATTCACCAAGCTAAATTAAATTTAAGCGCTCATCGACAAACCGAAGAAAAACCAAAAAAAACGTCGGATCTCCAAAGTAATTTAAAGACACTTTAAAGCAGCCTCGACTTTCGGATAAACCGGGTAGTCGATCGGCCTCGTAAACTCGGGGCAAGGATGAAAAACCGCCGTATCAAATAATGCCTCCTTCCCTCGCCGAAAGAAGGGGGGGACTTTCCTCAGCGGCGACGTGTCGCCGCGTAGTGTTGTTCGGCGATAAGGGCCGCGAAAGAAATGCCGGTGCCATTATAAAAAAAAAATCGGGTGTACGCGCGTTAAAAAATCCGAAATCGCTTTAATTAAGAGGCGGCCAACCGGTTGCTGCTGCTGCTGCTGCTGCGCCGCCCGTAAAAGATTATTGGCTAAAGGCCCAAAGACAGAATCTCGGAGCGGCGCGCGCGCGAAGCCTGTCGGAAGTTTGGCGGTTTATTGCCTCGAAGGCTCACTTATCTGTTTAGGGCGATTGTTGGCCTGGTTTAATTCGTTTATGGAGGCACAATGGGAGAGTCCGAGGTGCTGATGGGTCGTTCTTGTTGTTTCTCGATCTTAATTTCGTCCGCGGTGCTAATTAATGATGGATTGCTGATAATTTTTATTGCTGCGGATATGCGGACAATGTTTAATTTTAAGAAGGAGCGAAGGGCAAAAAAATCTTTCGTTTATTCAATGGTCATAAACTTTGGGTGAAATGTTAGTTTTTTTTTACTTTAGGAATTAAATAATGCAAGTTTATTAATTTTATTTTGAATCTTGATTTTTTAAAGATTCTGCTATTGGGACTTGTTTTGAATAAAGGCATTTTTATGTCGCTTAACCGTGAAAGTGCTCTGACGTAAGTTGTTACAATAAAACTTTTTTTCAACAATCACAATAATCTTATACGGTTCTTCCCGACTTTAAAATTACCCTGCGCAAAGTACACTTTTATAATCGTAATTAGGCTAAATTCGTAAAAAAAAAAAATACTGTTTTACTTCTTTTAAATATAAGCAATTGAGCTTAAATAAATACAAATGAGCCCACCTGCAGAAAAAAAAAACGGTTAAACACTTCTTAAGTATAACTTTTATAAAAAATTTGCTACCTTCGAAGAAAAATATTTTCGTAACCAAAACAGTGATTTAAATACGTACATTCACATCACTTATTTTTTCCTTCAATATTTAAAAATACGAAAATTCTATATTAAAAATTCAACGAAATTCCTTAATTTAATTAAACGCCCGAAAAAAAAAAAATAAATAAAACTCGAAGCTTCCGACCAGCCTCCTCCGTAATTAAATCGCGCAATAATAACTTAATAAAGGCGTTATCCCCGCGACGACGCCTCGCCTGCGCCTCGCGCGCATAAAATTCCTTCCCTAATTTTGTTATTTAAGCGAAAAAGAAATGCACCGCCAGCGGCTCTCGTTCCGCCGCGGCGTCTTAATCCAAGAGCGTCGGTGACGCAGCTCATTAAAAGAAAGCACTCGGACGACGGCCTTTCCTAATAAACCCGCGAATCGGAAAGGTATACACCTCGCCGCGACGTATAAACAGAATCGTAAAGCCAGGCGGAGGAGAAAAACCCGGCGCGAGACCTCCGAGCGCGGCGAACGACTCGATAATAATAACAGGCCCTTCCGCTTCGTTTTTTCCTCCTCCGAGTGGAACGCGTCTGTCGCCTTTTTTTCCCCGATACGATTTTATCCGATCGCCGAGGAGATCTGCGCGAGCTTTTTGCGAGGAAAGTTCGCGTCTGTCCGCACTGGCCGAGTTCGGAGTGTCTCGTATATCATCGCCGAACGGTCGAGAGCAGCTGGTATATAAATGAAGGATCGCCAGGCGTCGCGTTCCGGGACGACGCTCTTAGCAAGATTCACTGCAAATGGGATCGGGGATTTCATTGATTTAAATTGAGCATCGATCTCGGGACCTATATAGGCGTTAGACGAGCGTCAGCTGCGGACTCGGCGGAATTATTGGGAATGAAGGATTTTAACGGTGCGACCTTAACTGGTTTTTGAGCTTCTCCGACTCCGGGAGTTTCATTATCCCGCGAGTCGCTATTGCGAATTATCGCTAGTGGGCGTTTATCAAATAATTAGTAAGCCAATTTCGTTGGCCACCGACGGGGGTAATGGGGTTTTGTGCGTAACTGTGCTTGATTTAAGATAATTACGCGTTTAAGTTACAAGTTGCCGGCGCGTGTTTGCGGCGGCAGCAAAAATTGAGACGTGTCAGGTGCTCCTGCCTACCTCTTTACGTTATCTTCGAGAAGTATAGATTTTTGGCTAATCGTTTTAAAGGTGGAATGTACTATTAAACGTTATTAAAATAATTTTTAAATAAATCAAAATCAATTTTTAACCGACGAAGTATGAGCAAGCAAATTTATGAAAACACGATGGGCGAAAGGAGCACAAGAACTGTACAGGGAAAACTAAGATCGGAAGAGGATAAAAAATGACTGCCACCAGCCCGAGACCCCAATCGGCATGCTTGACAAATGCTTCTGACGCAAAAGTCCCCCACACTGAGCCCAGAAAAATACGGGCCGAAATGGCAAATACCGATTAAAGAAAGATGTCACACGCCGCCTTCGATCGATCACACTCCAGAAACTCTCTCGAGCCGCGAGAAAATAAGCTTCGATACAAAAAGCGCCACGGACGCGCAATGTTTGTGTGCTCGCGCGGCTCGTCGGCGGTGTGCGTTTCTTTTTTTTTTTCGCGCACAAATATTTGACTAACGCGCGACGAGCTTAACTGTCCGCTCGATGCGCGCCGTCACTCGGCTTCTCTCCGCGAGAGCGGAGGAGAGTATATATATATATATATATATATTGAGACTCTTCATTTTCCCCGCTCGTTCCGTTTCTGCCGGTGGATTGTCGTTCCGCGAAAACGGGAATGCTGAACTTCCGCGTGCTGGGAGAGCTGTGCTTTTTTCAAACGGGATTATATATCGGCTCGAGAGATTATATTTGAAATTTTCGCGAACGCTCGGCGGCAGCTTAATTGAAATTCGTTCGCGAGAGGCGTCGAAAAATTTAGCGGCGGCAATGGACGAAGGAGAGCTAAGAGTCGACTTTGATGCGTTTAAGAAATTGGCTCTCTCAGTGCGGTAAATTTAAATGCTGGACTTTTGCAACTGTTTCGTGACGATAATTCGTCGATTTTTTTATAAAATTTATTGTTTAATTTAATGAACGGCGAGTACGAAGTAATAAGATTTTTTCAGTAATACGCAGCTTTGGAAAAATAAAGTCCCCATTAATCTGCTTATAATTGCAAGGCATCAATCTGAAATTACGAAAATTATCCAACGGCTCACGTAATTCCACCTCATAAGTAAAGTCCATGCGATCTCATGCAGATTTGTATCGGACTGCGAAAGGCGTTGGCCGTCGTTATAAAAAAGGCGTATACATGTCGCCCGAATGCCGGCAATTTTAGCGTAACGATTCAATATCTTGTCCCATTAAGAGGTTCAAATTCACGTAATAACTTCCCAAAAACCGCTCGATCCGATCTTAATCGGCGAGCGACGCCGTGAGAATACAAGAGAGGAACGATATATAAAAGAGAGCTCGACTGGATAAAGTAGTTTTCATGTTTCGAGGACCGATGTCACGGCCTTCTCTCGCTCGGCGAATCATGCGAAAACCAGTCGAATGAGCGGCAGTCGAATGACGGGCGTAATAATATTTTGCGCGATTATTTGCAAAACTCGTTCGTCGAGGCGGCGTTATTGAGTATAGAGGCGCGGTTCCCGGAGCCTCGTCGCCCGGTAATTCGATGATTTTTTTTGAAAATTCCGAATCAGCCAGATGTAGAACACGAGTCCGCATTATCTTGAGTGCCGGTTAATATGGATGTCGGCGCAATAAGGGCGATGTTCGTCGGAACAATGTTTACGGCTCAACGGAAGCTGGCGGCTGTCGAAAAAAGAGTTATTGTCGAGATTTTCTCCTTACTGAATAACGAGTGAAGGGCTTGTGTGCGTTTAACATATCATTAAGTAATTAAGTTTTGATGGATAGGCTTTATTTATGTTTCCTTTTTTGTTTAGCTAGCTTTGACGGAAGATTTATACGATTCGATAAACTCGAGCGACTTTGATATTCGCGGCTCGAGATCGATAATATCGCGTGAGATTTTTATATAATAAGAGAAGATTGAAGAAGAAGGAAATAAGTGCCTTTACGGTTCGATGTATTTTTGGCAGAAATATTGATTACGCAGTAATCGGTAAAATGCCGGTTTTACTTCTCATAATTGATCCTTTTCAACTTTACCCGCCTTTTAAGAATCACCCTTTGATTCATTCATTCAACATACTTTTGACTCATCGCAAACATTGCGTAATAAAATATTGACAGTCATTTTTTGTTTGCTATCCTATGTAGATTCTAAATCATTTTTTTTAGTTTTAAGACAAAACCAGTTTTTGTCAAAAATATCTTTTAAATGACCTACATCAGATTAGATTGCACAAGTCAGAAGATTAAATATTTAGTTTTTGAACCATCCAAACTATTTCTAATCAAAGAATTTAGTATTATATTATTATTATATTATTATTATTTTATTTTATTTTATTTTTTTTATTTTAGTTTCTGATTTCCGCGTTACCTATAGATAAGTGTTTTAAGATAAGATTTGGACGGTAATTATTACCCCTCGCCCTCCTAAAACGACAGTTCGGCGTTTCTTCTCAGTGAGGCAACATGTTATCCAAAAAGTTCTCGTTTGCAAATACATTTATATTTGCAGTAATTACCCTCTGTTTAGTAAATGAAGGTAAAATTTCCGAAAGTGCAATCGTCAAAAAATTTGTGGTTTATGAGCATTGACGTGACAGTGCAACGAAAATTCTTTTAAATTTAAAAATAAAAGATCTTTTAAATATCTCCTTTATTAATTAATCATTTTATTTAAAGGTGTTTCAACTGGGTTCTTCAAATGTTATCACTGCGGATCGTGGAATGACACAGAGTGTCGTACAAGTCCTAAGCCAGAGTTCCAGTATAATTGTTATAATCAAAGATATCATACGATAAAAGATTTTCCGATTCCTATGTATCCTATGATTTATGATCAGCACATGTCTACATTCGAAGAAGATTTAAGAGGTAGTTCACTTAATTATAATCATTCCCGTAGCTTTTAATACTCTATAATAGTAAATACTAGTTAATGTTATGTTATCAATTTTGTTAAAACCATTATACATACATTAATAATTTTGTAGCGGACGTTACGAATCGATACTATGGATGCATAACTTTGCATGGACACCCAAGTAAGTGTTTTGAATGATTTAATCTCGACGTCGATTAGAAATAATAAGCAAAAATTAAAAATAATAATAGTAAAAATTTGAAACCGGCATTGATTTTAAATAATACCTTTTCAGAAAATGCACCGGATCGTAATTTTGTGGCTAGAACGTGCGTGCCAAGGGCTAACAATGAGGACTTTTACATAAAACAAGCTAAAAAGGCAAACGTGATACTCACGAATGTCGAAATCTGCGAAACTGAGCAGTGCAATTCGTCATCAAGTATCAGTATTAGCTTTTGGTCTTTAATCGCTTCAATAGCTACATTGTATTTATATCAAAAATAAAAATAAACTTTTACTTTCTAATTATAAGTTTTTTTTTAATATTAAAGCACATATAAAAGCTTTTTTTTAACAAACGATTGGCCTAATTCAATTTTGATTTGGATGCTTTAATGTGCACGTAATTTAAATGTATACATAAAATGTAAAAAATTATTCAGCAATGAATATCTTATATGTGCACTGATTTGTTGCATTTTTCAACTGTAATTTTTAGGCGTCTCGATAAAAATAGAGAAGAATTGCCTCGCAAACAATCAAATCGTCAACATTAATCAACGCAACTATTGCCGCAGTAAACAAGCTTTTTAGCGAAACCAATCAAAACTGTTTTAAGGATTCCTTTGACATTGCACTGACGTCGGGAGAGTCATGTTATTGTGAGTTATTGCACGATTGCTAAAATACTGTAATAGACGAGTTAAAGTTAAAGATTTCTGCTTAGGGATTCTTGAATAGTAAAAGAAACCGGTATGAAATAAGCACAGACGGTTACAAGACGTTACTTGAAATCTATTAAACGTCGTTTATAGGAACATGTAATCGCATGCATAAAACTTCGTGTGCGTGAGGTTTTTTGAAAGTGGAGATGTAACGCGGCGACGTGGGTTCAAATTACTTTTAATATAAATGTGGCATGAATTTTAATATCTGTATTAGATTCAATTTAACGTAATATTGCTCGTGCAAATTCGAAAAGGATAAAAAAACTAGTATTTTTGGAAATCGTTTCACGATTCTATTTATAAGCTTTTAGTAGCAAATTCTATCTTTACTTAATTACGCTCATCATAAACGTCAGCTGCCAAGCAACTAATAAAACCCAAATCCTTCCCGGCATCAAAAACATAACGAAGCTCCTTCATTCCGATCCGTGCGCAATTCCCGTAAACCCCCCGGACTTTCGTTAAAAGTTTGCCGAACAACTAGAAATCGCGGAGGACACAACTAGCAGTTATCCCATCGAGCAATAACGCTAATGAGCCAAGAAGGCCTGTCGGAAAGTGACTCTCTCTCAAAACTGCCAAGCGGCGGTCGCGGAGCAACGAAGCTGCCTGTCCTACACATCGACCCGTTAAAAAGCCACAAAGGCTGTCGATTTTTTCCGCGGCCGAGGGGGGGCAGGTTATTGCCACGGATTCGCCTCAGTGATCGAATGAGACAACCGTTAAAGATTACGTGCACGCGGCGCTCTTCTCATTTCCATACACACTTGCAAGCTGGGGAGGAGGGGGAGGGGGGGTTTATGGTTTGCCCCCCTCGGCACGTATAAGATCATTTGGTCCGCCGCGCGGAATAACGCGTAATTTGCCGGCCCGTTAAGCCTTCGCTCCGCGTATGTGACTTTTCCGCGAATGGTAAAGGTGGACGGGGGTTCAGGGTCGGGAGGGAAATGCTCGTGGCGCGCGCTGTTCGAGTCTTATTGTGTTTAGTTTTCTGCTGGGTTACTCTTGTATTCGGGTCAGGATGTTGGGTATGGAAGGATACAAGAAAGTTTTTAGGCTGAGACGATTTATCGGCTTGCTTTGCGTTTTTAGTATATAAAATTTAAGGGAGCACAATAATTTTATTTTTGATTATAAAATATAATACGCGTTTTTCAAAGTATTTTCGTAATAATAACTGTTTGGAAATACGTAACTCTTTTTAAGATGCAGTTTTCTTGTTCGTTTAACCTCATTGTACCGTTTATCAAAGAAACCAAGATTTATTAATATCGGTAATATCGATTTATTAATAGGTAATATCGATTGTCAATTAATTCGATCTGTTTTATTTTAGAAAGTCTAATAAAGTTTACGAATTAGGATGCACTTTACTATTAATTCTAAAGCGAAGTAATCTTCTTCGAGGTTCGACGCCCTCACAAGTAAGATGCCGCTTTTGTATATTCTAACATCAAACACTGGTAGTCGGCTCCGACGAGGCAATTTGTAAAATAAGTCTTAAGGCGAAATTTTAAAGCTTTCAGTACTTATCATCGTAAAAAATATAACGAATTTGCCTACATTGACGCACAAGCCTGTAGTTCTGCATTATTTTTAGCAGTACGACGAAGAAGCAAGTGACCGACTGCGACGAGGAGGTAAGCGACAAACACATCCTTACTGGTTTACATGCCTATAAAGTGCTTATTTTATTTTTCAATTTTGCATGAAAACTTTATTTCTAGAAAATCAAGCTTTTTTTAAATATTTATTTACAACAATTCTAATATTGACGTTTTCATCAAACTCAAAAAGTTGCTTTTAAATGTAAAAGATTTTTTAATTAAAGGCAATTTTTTCTTATATTGTTAACCCTGAATAACATTGAAATTTAATTGATTTAGAATTCTGCACGTAAACTGATTATTTACAATGTCATTTGGTTAAACAACTCTCGTCCACAAACTACGCAAACAGTCAAATTTTCGTTCGAGCGTATCACTGCTTCAGCTTTCACTCCAGATAAAAAAAAAACTTCCAAAGCCGAACGCAGAACTTTCAAATTCAAGTTTAAAATAGCGCACGTTGCCCTATGCAAATACGGTGGTTTCCAAGAATTCGTGCACTGCAATCGAATTCCTTCCGGTCGCCGTAAAACTTCCTCCTCCATTCAGCCGCGGTGGAAAGAAACATCGATTTTCACGGCTCCGCGTCTAAATCTCGCCGCGACGTCTTCATTCCCAGGTTGATTAATTTTCCGGATCGCCATTAAGCGTCTGTTGTTTATCTGTTGTCGCTTCTAATATTCCGTGTTGGGAAAGCATTACAGACGAATCGTGTTTTTATCTCTCGAGCCGCGCCGTAAATCAGCCTCAGCCTAGAGATTTCTAGGCTTTGGGGCATCGAGGGTTCGAAAGAGAGGAACCGGATTTTTCGTGCACTTGAGTTTTTCGGGAGAAGCGCGATCGACGCCTCGTGGGACGGTTTTACGGTTATAATCGAGGCGGCAAGAGTGAACCTTTTAATAAGGCTTTAAGGCGAAGAGAATTTTACGAATTATTTGGCTGAATTTTTGCGGATTTAAACGTTTTAGCATAAATTTTCTGTATCGGACTTGAACGGCGCCAAGTTTCAATGCATTTTTTCGGGGGAAATTAATTTTTAGAGTTATTTATGACCATTTGAGCAATAATGTTGACATATAAAGAATGTTGAAATGGTAAATGAATAGTAGATTCTTTTCGAGTGATGATCGATGTAAATGGATTTTATTTTTTCATTTATGATTTTTGAATCGGTTCATCTCTCATTGTCGGAATGGATTTAATTGATAATTCAAATATAGATATTTTCAAATTATTAAAGATTGCGTTTCAGATTTCAACTGCGCTTTTTCGAGTACAAGGAACCTGTTATCAACAATAAACTGTATTGTAAATATACCTCTGCATAATTAAATGAAAGAAAAATAAAGTTAGCCTCATTATAAAGGTTGTCTTAATTCGCAGGATAAGAATTTGCCATACGTAAAATTAACTGGCACAAGCTTATACCGATCTTTAATACCAAGCTCCTTTTAAGTTTACTTTAAAACTCGTAAAAACACACAAAATACTGCGAAAAAATCTGGTACAGCAAACCCCTCATGAATAACCCGAGAGCAAAGCAAGTGTTCTAACCCAATAATACGCGGAGCCAAAACAACGATACGAACCTGGTTGAAAAGAAAAAAAAGAAAAAAAAAAAACAATGAACTCCCGCGAGCTCATCAAATGCTAATCCCACCTGACCCCCTCGTGAAAAGGCGTCTCTCTCTAATCGGCAGCGGCGATCTAAAGGAACGAGAATGGCGCGGAAAAGGAAAGAAAGGAATGAAAAAAAAGAGGCAGGCAGCGCCGCGCTTAAGGTTGAGGGGCCGCTCGGTTGCATATTGGAGGCCTCTCGGCGCGGGGTTCGCCGAGGCGTGGACTACTCGTCTATGCTCGCGCACTCGGCTCATAATTACCGTCGGCGGTATTAATTAATATTTATACACCCGGCGCTCTGCCCGCGCGGGCATGACTTCCTCTCGAGCTCTCGCGCGCATTAATTCCGTTTCCTCCTCTCGAGGAGCCGCGAGAGCCTCGGGACTTTTATTATTATGCGTTCGCCTCTGCGTGTATACGCTTCTTAACCCGTATAGCGCTGCTTTATCGCGCGGCCAATGTCTGCTTCGACGGGATCGGCGCCGCGAGTGTATACGTCGGTATGTACTGTTAGCTTAGCGATTGATATTTTTTTTTCGAGAAAATATGGATTTTCGGGTGAGGAGGCCTTTTTTTTTTTAGGGCTGCCGTTAAACCTCCGTAAGAGCGCAGCTGGCTCGTCTGCCGCGGGAGTCGAGGTTTATCGATTGCGCCTGACTAGTTTTATCTGTCAACCTACTTTGAGCGCGGCGCTTTATATGGCACCTCTCCAAATTCTGACTATTTTATGGCCTTCGGAAACACGGCTGGTGTGTGGCAATTAATGTTACTCCCGTGATTACTTTATTATCTGTTTTGCGTTTTAGTATGATTGAGTTAATCTGCGTTGTATTCTAATACGTAATTGACTATCAAAAACACTAAAATTTAATGCCGTATTGATGTTTGAATTGAGATTATTAATGGGGACACTTTAAATTCATTGTATAGTTTCGCGTGAAAATTATCGTTGCAAATGATTCACGACTATCGTTCAAGCCATAAATGCCCGAATATGAATAGTTTAAAGTAACCTTGAATAAGTGTAAAAATATTATAAAAGTATAGTCATGCTATTCTTTGATACTTTACAATTTACGTTTAAAAATAGTAATTGGTTGAGTAAAAATGTGCAAGATATCACAAGTGCTATTTGCTTATCGGGCATCGTAAACCATTGAGCGGTAACTTTTTCCGTTACAGAAAAACAAGCGAAGCAAACCTGTACGTAATAAAGTATGAAGAAAAGCAAATTTAAAAAAAAAAAAAAAACTGCTTTACGAGTCATAAGTTACGAATAAATTTCGCCAAAACAAAACTTTCCCTGTCTCCCAATTAGGTTTTCAATGAATAAATCAACGCTCGAGCGCATTTTATTAGTTCGCACGAGGCCATCATTACTTAATCGTAATAAATCCGCAGAAACTAACCGGAAGAATATTGCTCGATGCGTAAGAGCTACGTTTGCTCCCGGGTATTACGATATTTTCACTTTGAATTTCGATGGATCTGGAATATTTAGTGCGTGGAGAATCCGACTTGCAGATCGTTCCACATGCCACCATCGTGAGAAGAAACGAAACCGGCCGGCGAAGCGTGGAGTCGATTTCGGAGTGGCTATCGGAGTATCTTTGAAGAACCTTTCGATTTAGAGGATAGCGGAAGAGTGCGAATCGAGAAATGATTATTAATTTAAATGGCGCGGTTAATTGGACTGTGATGCCCGAGGAGAAACGGCATTGAAAAATTAATAAAAATTTGATATTCAAGGTCGGTTTTCGCTGGACGTGGTAATTAATATTTATTTCAGTTTTTTTCGATGAATATTTAATCGGAACGCAGGCGGAGAGTTTTATAAAAGAAATCGAATTTGTTAGTTTCGAAAGAGAGCGGTGCTGCTTTCATGCAAAATCATCGAACTGATATATTGATAAGTAGAAAAGGACGATTTTTACGAGAAGTAGATTCGTTAAACGAATTTTGGAGAATAATTTTGTCACTTTCTCTTGAGACAGATGTTGTTTTTTTAAAAATTTTTATTCCCGAGTTTTACGATCCTTTTATCATTTGAGGTGTAAAATATTGGTTTTTAAGAGGAGCGATTTCTATTTTTGTGACTATTAATGCAACACATGACAAAAGTGTTAATCACACAAAAGGCTTTATTATCATTTAAATATTGCTACAAAGTACAATACTGTTCAAAATCAATAATATAAGTCAATATCCGTAAAATCATTTATTAAAACATTTTATAATACATAATATGCACGTCTTGCATCAATTCACGAAAATAAAAATTTCCTATTTTTCAAAAAATCGTTTCGAAAAAGACTATTTTTCCAACTCCTAGGCCTTCTCCGCAGCTGCCTAATCGCGAGGAAGCAGCTTGCGCGAACTTGTTGCGCGAGCAAACTAAACGCGGGATCTCGCTTCAGGACTCGGGGAGGGGGAGGGCCGTTTGCGCGCCGCGCTGATCAATCAATCGGCTCGGCGGCCGCCCGGCTATTACTTCGGGCGCAATGTGGGCGTGTAAGCGTGGCATGCTCGCGAGCCGGCCTTGCAAGGTCACCCGAGCCGGGAGTTGATTGCACCCTGCGACCCAGAAAAATTTATCTGTTACCTGCAAAGTTCGTTGCAAAATGCGCTATTTGGGAAAAATGAAATTGCTTCCCGGAGCGTCGAAGCTTTTGAATATTGATTTTCGTGGTTAGTTCACTGGTTTCTTAAACTCGTTTTAAATTCTATAGCTTAGTCAAAATTATTCCTTTAAAAATTTTGAAATTTTTAAAACTATTATTTTTTGTTTTTTGCAAATTCCAGAATTTTACTAATTTTCTCTAAACTTAAATACTATTAATTGAGTGTATAAGAAGTATATGAAACTGACATTGACTTTCGATTCCGGACGCATGAATTATATCAAGCGTAAGCATCAGGATGCTGATTAAATGGACTGAGATTAGAAATTGGTTTCCTGTAACACATACTGAGAGCTCGTTTTCTATTAGAGGATGAAGATGTATCACTCTTCTGCAATCGATATTTTATCAGCCAACGACGCGCGAAATTTGTCCGCCGCTCGATAAAAAAAAAAAACAAATTATCGTATTTTTACGATGATACATCTAGGCTAGTAATTTTCTTTTTCGAAAAATTTTTTATCATTTCAAACACAAATTTCAAGCTCACCTACTTACAGTTTTAAAAACGAGCAAACAAAATACCGACCTGCTCTCATCTGCTCTCTCGAAGTTCCTCGGTCCAAAGATTCAGCACACTCGATCCAAAGGAAAACCAATTCACTGATCACACTCAACAACCGACCGTTTGACCGAACGGCAAAAGACTTTGGCGACAACCGCGCGGCAAAGTCAAAAGCGGAGACTCGGGACTCGATCCACCCCTCGAGTCGCGCTTGCGTCGAGTCCGGCGAGAGCAGTGCTTGGCGCGCGCTGGTCAGGTGAATTCTGACCGGGAGAAAGAGACGAAGAAAGAGCTCTCTCTCTCTCTCTCTCTCTCGCTCAGGTGTGTGCGCGTTCGCTCTTCTCCTTCCCATACGGCGCGGCTGCTCCCCGCGGCTGGATTTCACTATGAGAGGAGCCCGACGACGCGCTTCTCCGGCGCGGCTGCCGCGCGCGCCGCTTTCTTGCGCGATTCGCCGGCCCTTTTTCCGCCGCGCTTAAATGGGCTCGATTACCTCACTCTCGCGAGGTTCTGCCTTGCGTTCTTTGAGCGCACCGCGAGCAAAGTCGATGTGTTGTACTGAACGAGATTTTAAGGCGCTTATCGAGCGGCGAGGGGAATATTTATTGGTCGTTGAGGTTTCCGCAAAGGAGGAGGACGCGCGACGGAACGACGGCTGATTAACGGCGCCGGGCTCGGGATTTATTTGATTTTCGTGATAATTAGAAGGATTCGGCGCGTGAATGGTTAACGATTCGCTGTTTGGCGCCGAATTTAGATTCGTTTTCGTGATTGTAGAGATACTTACTGTGGCTTGAATTTAACTTGTATGTGTACATGTTTTGTTGATTTCTAGATGTTTATTCTTAATTTGTTGGCGATTTAATGAAGATGATGAGCTGTAACCAAAAATTATTTGAAAAATAATTAAAAATCATAAAAATTGTGACGAAAAAAGGCAGAAACTGTCGTAACTGTAAAAAAAAAATCTGGTCTTGATTAAAAACTTATACCTATAATTATTAGTAATATTAAGCTACGACCAGTATATAAACGTAAGTGTAACGCCGGCAGGGAAAATAAATACGCGCAGGATGCTTTAATTTCTCTTCCACTGCAGATTGCGCTTAAAATGTTAACATCAGAGTGCGGGGTAATAAAAGCATTTGCAAGTTCAAAATGGAAATGTTTTGAATGAGCGTTCAAAGCCTTCCTCGAACATAGTATCAGATGCATTTTTATACTCGAAGCTCATTCTGCGTGACGATGCAACTGCTACATATAAGCGCAAATAGAAAAAGGTTGCGGGGAGGCGCGATGAGTTTGGAGTATGCAAATATTATTCCCATTTATGCGCGAATTTCTCGACGGTCAAATATAGCAATGTTTGTCTAGGCCTCGGATTTTTAATTTTGATTTATTTGGTTCGGGGATTAGGCGCAGACTTAGGAGGAGGACCAGTCGGAGGATTTCAGTTTAAATAATGATGATGGTTAAATTGCGTGTGAAGTCGGAGCTTACGGATATTAATTATGTTTTTTTATACTATGATCGTTATTGAGACGTCGTTATTTTCTCTGTTCTTTTTCCGATTTCTCGTTTAAATTTTGATGTATGAAGAGACAAAACGTAAAATTATGGATTTTCAAATTTGCATAATGATGTAATAATTACATTTCTTTATTGGCAATTTAAAATCATCGTTACTCTCTATGTACAATTTCCGGCGAATTTACATACAAGCAACGCATTGTGACTCTTTAAAAAAGTGCCAAATGAAAAATTAAAATAACAGATTTATGAACTCGAAGAAACGTTCATTACCCTGATTTGGATCGCACTCAATGAATTTAAACTCCTATTGTACCAGGATCATAAGCAATAAAGAAAAAAGAAAGGATAAAAGCAATCGTATTCAAAGGTTGGCGCTTCTCACTGTCGTAAATCGGAAGCAAATTATATAATTACGTGCACAATTGCATCCTTCAATCAGAAAATAAATCAGTTGCAATTATGGTTTTGATCGATTATCAATTCTCGAGTAATCTCAATTATTTGGAGTATAAAAGATAGCAGGATATTAAGAATCGGTACATAATACTCGTGCGTCGATTCTCGCAACGCATCTTGTATGTCCTCTTAAAAAGTGCTTCTGCGCGAAAAGGGCCTTATCTATATTTATATTAAAATTTCAATTTTACAAAAATTTGTTATTATCAGCCGCTTAAAAACACTTTACGAAATAACCAGGATATAAAAAAGTGCGTTTCGATAACCGCCGGGCCGCCGATGCCGATGAAGCGTCAGGGAAAGATATCTGTTCTTAATTTTTAATTAACTCGGGAGCGCTCTCGCTCGGGCCGACTTTTACACCCTCGTAAAAAGACACAGCCAGCTCCCTAATTACAATGACGCTCATCCGCGCCCACGGAATAAAGTAATCATCGGAACCCGCCTCGCGGTTTACGGGAACGCTTACATGCTTTCGACGCGGCAGGTGCGATGTTTTTGAAAAACGTGCCCGGGGAATTCCGGGATAGGATAATTACAATGTCTAAATTATTTCGTATACCGTTCGTGTCTTGAGATTGTCATCGGGAAGGAGGATGCTGGGCTTAACAGTAAATGATGCTGCGGGTAAACAAAATAGTGGGTAGATATATTAAGCGTGTGATGTTGTTGATGCCAAATATTGGTGGATCTACTTGAGACTTGCTAATTTTTTTTTAAACATGTATGTTTAAAAAGTTAGAAAGATTTCAAAGCATCATCTTCTTTCTGAATTTAAAAAAGCAATTATTTTTTTAGTATCTCTTGTAATTGAATTCTTTGGAACAAGTCGGCAATAGAATAAGGTAATCATTTATATAAGTTATTTACCTACCAGGGTGATCACACCAGTAGTTGTCGGCTTGCATAGCACACAGTAGTACTGTCGGTATGTCGGTATTGGTACACTGTACTCATTTGAATGAATTCCATCCTGGCCACCAGAGGTCGACACAAGATAACAACCTGGGTTCCAGCATGCATGTGTGCAGCAACACACGCCTATAACAGGCTCGGTTCTTTAAATAGTATTGCTAATAAAAATTATCGTCATTTCCCTATGTAAGCTCCTTTTTTATCTACAATATTTTTTATGAACATAATGATTTCTGGTATATAATCAGTAAGTTTAAAAGTTATGAAAGGCCTTTTTACATTTAAAGAGTACATGTCTGAGAAAAATTCATTCTCATGTGTTGTAAAACTTTGCCAACTTTAATTAAGTACTTTGGCTCTTTCAATTATTTTATTATCAATATCAGTGACTCCCATTATTATGAGAACAACATTTAGGCCAAAAAACTCCGACGGTATACAACGAATAACATCAAATTTTACACATGTACTGTAATAATTAAAAAAATTTTAGAATTTCAATTAAAATTTCTAAAAATAATTGAAATAATTTGTAAACGATGGGAACTTTATTTAATTTAAAGATGTTTGTAAAAAAAATCATCGCGAAATTATATTAAATTTATATTATGAAATATACAAATATTGTAAAATTTATATATTTTAAACGCTAAGAAAAACCTATTAAAGATACCTAATAAAGAAAATTCTTATCTTCAAGGACAATTTCAGAGATAAAGTAAAAATCTAAACCACCTTCTGGAGAAAATTACTATAATCGTATTTTTGCTGACTTTTTTCCATGAATCTCGATCCATTTAATACTGGTTATAATATTTTTTTACAAGTTTGCCAAAAGTTCAACTTTCCTCAACAGTTCTTTCTCATAATTATCAATATTTAGAAAATGTTAAAAATTGCTTCTGATTACTAAATAAAGCATTAAAAGAGGATTGTTCTCAACAGACTCAGAAAGCCTCAAAATAATCGAGGGGGGGGGGGGGCAAAAGATATTTTCAAAATTTTTTTCAAATATATTTCCTGTTAAGGAGGTTCATTCCCACTCCGTATCAACTCGCGGGTGCACGCTCCTACGGAGCAGCAAACTGCGTTCAACTCACCAGTACTCAAAGAATATTTGCTAAAATATTTCCAAAAAATTCAGGTAGATTCTTCAAGTCTTCTAGATTCCTAACATTATTGTTAAAAGTAAAAAAAT
>UCOM01001748.1:0-35520 GCA_900474385.1 Ormyrus pomaceus
GGGGGTTTTTTTTTTTTTTTTTTTTTTGGCGAGGAGCGACGTGCGGCGGAAGTGTTTGGAGGCGGAGCGATATTCGAGCGGAGAAAGTGAGTTGCGGGGATTTGGAAGATTGAGGTTTTAAGTAAATGATGAACTGGGAAGTAGGTATGTTAATTCTGATGGAAGGAATTAAATGCAGTAGAATTTTATTTCTTTATTACAATGATAATCAGACAGAAGTCTTATTTTTCTTAAAATATTTGCTACAAAATAAAATACATCAATCAAAGTGAGAATATATTTTTATTGGTGCCAAAACACGTTTCATATTTAAAAATTAATTACTTTAAAAGCGGCAAGTCACTTTCATTCCGTGTCAAAGATAAAATGCCGCATATCAGATTTAAATCACCGATAAAAAGCCCTATATCAAGCTCAAAAGCCATCAGCCCCCAAAAAATATGCACTCTTTCACACCGACCCGACAGCGCGCGTCCAACTTCCTCGGCTCTTCTCTCCGCTTTACAGTTCGACCGACTTCGAAACTAGCGGCGCGCAAGAAAAGCTCTCTCTCTCTCTCTCGCGCAAGTCACGGCAGAGAGATACATTTTTTCCCGCGGCGGACACACCGCTACTCGGCTTTTTCTCTCCCTCCACCTCTTTTTTTTTCGGCTCGCGCGCCGCGCGAACTTACATAACGCGAGATCTCGAGAGCGGCAGCGGCACAAAAGACGCCTTTCCGCGGCGTCATTGCGCAAGCGCACAAAGGAAAAAGCCCCGCGCGCGCGCGCGCGAGCGCTAAGTGGCATAACTAATTTCACATCGGCCCGCGCCGCCGCCGATTTTATCGCGGCTAACGAGAAATTCGAGATGTATAATACATAAACGACCGAAACCGCGCGGCACCGCCGCCGAGAGTTGCGCAATCGAGCCGCGCGCTACCGATGTATAATAACGTATTATCGCCGGCCCGGCTCTATTAAGACATCGGCGATCTGTAATTACGATCGGCCATTTTAATACGTGTGTCTCGCGTCCCGCGTTTTTACGCGCCGAGAGAGAGAGAGAGAGAGAGAGCCGATTTAATTACGGCGCGCTGCGGTGTATGGGCGTTGCTGGACTGATTATTGATTCTTTTCGAGCCTCGGCACGAAATTGCGAGAGGGACAGAGCGATTTTTCGCGAGTTTTCTTGCTGTTGAAGCGACATTTCTGGCTAGAAATTGGGGTAACTATAAAGTCCAACGACAAAATTGAACGAAACACTTTTTCGGGGTGGCTAATGAGCTTGCTTAATTTTTGGGAGATACCGGCATTATTATTTTATTGCGCCTCGAAAAAAATCGTTAAGTATTGCCGAGATAAGCAATGACGTTGGGAAGAAATTAACGGCGTAAGGATAAAAATGGGAATTCGTAATGCGCTTGTATGCAATAAAAAGTATGTCAGATACGAGCAGACTGACATTATCGCATTTAATTATAATAAATTACGAGCAAATTACACGGTTATTATTGAAAAATGCTCGTGCTTTATAATTCCGATACAAGCTTAGATTGCAATTATATTCAAATGCCGTATGATTACTTTCGCCGCGAAAATAATCAAAAGAATGCGAGATTAATCTTGTGCTGCTTTCCCGGCAATTGGATCATTATTTGCAGATCAACAAACGAATCTCGGCCTCCGTAAAGCCATTACGCAATACTGTATTACGCTCGATATCATCGATTCGGGCTCTCGAGCTATAATTAATAATTTATTTTTACTTACGAAATAGCTTCAATTTGCAGGTTATTTTATTTTGCTAATATTTGAATAGAATCTTCTACTGATTACATCTTTGTAAACTACTGGTATATACTTTAGGAATTACTGATTATAGCTTACTTTCAGTTTCCCTCTACAAAATCAGCTATTCAGCTGAATAAAAAAGTAACTAATAACCAAAGACTATTTTTGCACAATACGTTTCGATCGCTTTAATTTCATAATACCCCCGGTATTACAAGACGACCCAACCGTCACGTAATTCGAGCCCGATCGCTCCATTCCCAAACTGACCGATCCAGTTATCTCATACCCCGGCGGTTCCCTCCTCTTTTTTGCGCCATAAATCGGCGGTCAAAAACCGAAGTACAGCCACCCACGCGAGACCAGTCGCGTGGAAGGTCGCTGCACTCTTCTCCTCTCTCGTCTAGCAGGTCGGCGACGTTTATGGCGCAGAGACGCGGGCTCTCGGGGATCGAGCGTGATTCACGAGTGCGCGCCGCTCCGCACAGGTGTAGGACGACGACTCCGAGAGAGAGAGAGAGAGAGAGCGCCTAATTGGGCGATCGCCCACGCGGGACGGGCCGCGACTCAATATCGCGCCGATTTTCTTTTTTTTTCTTCAGCGGCCGCTTGCAAAGCAGAGGTCGACGGGGCTCTGGAATTTCAATTGGGAAGAATGGAATTACGCCAGGTAATTAGACGCGCTGACGAGCGCCGGTTAGCCTTGTACATAAGCGGCGTGCTATTTTTACGGACGCGGTGCTTTTAGTACTTGTCGTGTGAAAGAAGAAGCTAGGATTATTCAATTACCGTAAGTGGGTGTAGATTGTATCGAGTTGCGAGGTTTATACCGCGAGGTACTTTCCCTCGGTGCAAATTAGCAGAAATTGTAGAATCTTTTTATATAAATTTTGAAAACATGCTTGCATATCAACATCATTGGTGGTATTACAAAGCCATTACACTGTATTGCTGAATGTGTGTATTCGTAATTACCAAATTGATTGTCAATAGTAGCCTTGGAAGATAATATAGAGAACCCCAGAAAAATCTTTTAGATTAGACTCACACACAGAATTATTAAAACAGCATGATTTTGTATAAAAAAACTGTTCAAATATTATTTACTTTCGTTTCTTTACTCTTCGTTTATTTAGTTTCGAATGTACTGCTTTATAAAGTATAAAAATGTAGCCACATCAAGTTTATTAACTTTACACGTATACAATAATGATACTTTTCCATTAATAATCGAATGCTCGCAGCATAATAACACGATAAATTAAGTAGTTTTCTAACTATTTATTGTTACGATCGTATTTTCACCTGCGGTACACGTATTTTTACGAGTCGCTTTAATATCCCCCTTCATCTTTACAAACTGCACAATCGACGCCGTTCGAACGATGCCCCAGTGAAGAAGATATTAAAGGCGTTCGAAAGGCGTTCGAAAGCGAGGATAGTCGCGCGTTCGACGAATCCCCGGATCGGTGCTACATAAAGGTTGAGAGTTGCGCAATGAGCCCCGGCTCAATGTGGCTCGATCTTCTTAGTGAATTATGTAGCGGGGAGATCTTGTTCGAGACGGCAAAAATATGGGGAACAAGGGATATATCGCGGCTCGAGAGAAGTTTAATGCGCATAACGAGCACTTTTCGTGTAGCCCGTCGTCGTAATACGATTTCGTTTAGTACAATGAAGAATATTAAATAATGCAATTTGCTTTTACACCGAGGAGCGAACGTAATAGTTTTTTTTTTTAGAAATTAATAGCTACGTTTAGATTAAGAGATAAATTATTAGGTTTTTTGTTTAATAAAACTATAATGACGGAAGAAAATACTGTAAATCAATGAACCCCAAAGTTTAAACAGATAATAAAAACAACTTTGACAACCAGACCATTGGTATCTTTTATTTATCATAAATTATTATTAATTGCTTAATTAAGACGTAAATTATTATTTAAAACTTTACGTATATTATTTTAATCTTATTTACAAGCAGTATCGTCAGAAAACATATAACATAAACTGAAATTAACAATAATACGTTCATACGTTTATTAAACTCGAGTGTCTTTGTTAATCGCTAAATGGCATATGCCGCCATAATTTATAATAACGTTCCGGTCATCGCGTTTCTGCAAGAAGGCGGGCGATGCAAATTCATCCCTCCGTCGCAGCTTACATATATACGAGAGAACAATGTGCGATGCATTCCTTTTTAAAACCGAGCATAAATATTCCGTAAGTTGACAAGTAAAAACCGTCATACCTAAAACATGATATGCATCCGCGGCGATTGAAGCGCGCGCTACTTTAGCGCGAAAAAAGGGCAAGTCTCCGGGCGATGTATTATTCAGTACGAAGTATGTAGTACCGCGACGCCGCGACCACACCGCCGACGACGACGACGACGGCTAACGAATTCAGCCCGCGGTAAATTACGGCGTCGCGCGGCGATCGCGGCTATATTTTTCAGAGCGCGCGGGGCATAATGCGCGTAAGGAGCATTAGCAATAAATATACCCTCCTCCCCCTTTCCTTTTTCTTTTTTTCCGGCCCCCCGACTCCTCTGGCAACGGCTCAACGGGTCGATCGCATGCGACGCGTAAACACGCGGGTAATAACAATAACGCGCGGCGGCGGCGGCGGCGGCGGTTCTTCGGCAGCCGAGCGCAATAATGAAGTGCGCCCCCGGACGAGGAGGAAAGTTCGCCGCGGGAGAGTTTGTTTCGCCCGGTTTTAGGTCAGCTGCAGTTTTTCACTTTCGGCGCTCTCTGCGGGCGCGGGTTTTTTGTTGGGCCCCGCCGGGCTTTTTTCTTTTGCTTTGCGCGAAACGCGTTGATTTTGAAAGAGACCCGGTATTATTGTTTTTCGCCCGAAAATATATATGGCGGAAATCGTTATCTCGATCGAGCTGGTCGGCGTCCGGATTGAAAGAAAATATTGGAAGTATGTATTTTAGTGATTTAGAGGATTTCGTTTGTTTGCGGTATATTTGAAACGATCATTAATATGCAAATATTTAATCGCTCGAAAGAAGATATCGAATTTATAGTAGAATTGTAGGTGTTGCGTAATATATTCATAACTTTCGGCTTTTCGATAATAATATTCAGTGAATTGAGTGCTTACGGCTCGTTTCGGAAAAAATTTCAATTTCATTATACCGCAATATCAATTGAACAGTTTCTACACAATAACGATTACGCTTTTTTAATCATTTTTTGAAATCTTCATTCCTTGATTTAAGGTAGTTCGAACGCGGCAGTCACTGCCAAACGTTTCCAAGAATAACCAATAACAGAAAAGCTATTGAAAAAATTTTTAATTGCGTAAAAAATATTTTTTAATGTTGTTCCTAGAAACAGAAGATTTACTAACATATTTATTTAATTAATTACCGCTACTTTACTCCTACCCCCACCATTTGTTACTTCTGCACGTCACGGAGTCAATATGCAGTGAAAAAAAACTGTAACACAATATTTCGGAAATTTCTCGGACAAAAGTTTTGATTTCGATTTGTAATCACTTTTTATACTTTTAAAAATAATCTGTTAGTTTTGTATTGACGTTTTCTACCACGAATCGATAAAAGATTTTCTATGACACCTTCCTCCATAAGGGACTGTGTAAAACGTACGAATTTTAAACATTTATATTTCCAGTTCTTTTCGGGGAAATTGGCTGAAATTTGAATATTGCACAAATAACGTTGCCAAAAAGCCAGGGTTAAATTTTTATAAACATCGTACTGAAGATAAAAATCGTTCTTAAAGACGCAATCAAGAAACTCCCTGCGTATTTCTAAAATAGATTCCGTCGAATCGAATCTGTCTAATTTAAAATTCTTGCACAATCAAAGATCATCCACGAAACACGATCCTGCGCGTCAAAGTTTTTTTTTTTTTTTTTTCTAATTCAAAGCCGTATCTCCTATCCGCCCGCAGCGATTCAGCAAATTTATATTCACACTTGACTCACATTCAAAGCCGCGGTAATCCTTCACAAAGTCCCAAAGTTCCCGCGGCGCCCCGTCTCCTCTCACCGACGACGACCGCACTTGACCCAGAACTCTCCTTTCTCTCCTCTCGGATTCAAAGACAAATTAATCCGCAGAAATCGCCCCCCCCCGCTCTCGCGGAGACACACGAGCACTTGCCTTCCGTCGCGAAGAGCGCAAAAATCCATCCCCGCCCCCTTTTTCTAATATCCCCCTCCGCCGCGGGGAACAATGCACCTCCGTCGAATCGAGGGAGAGAGAGAAAGGGATATACGTATATACAGTCGAGTTTTGCAATCGGACTGGCTTTGTAGGAGCGGCTCTCTCTCTCTCTCTTGATTTTATGCAGAGACGGTGACTTTGTGCGGTTTACTCGATGAGCGCGTCGGGGTAATTCATTGTCTCCGCCTAAAGGACGCCGCGCTCTCGCTTTAATCAAAAAGAGAGCCAGCTCGAAACCGAATGAATTTTCAGGCTCCTTTGTTAGTTAAACCTGTCCTCCTTAAAGGCCGGAGGATTAATGGCCCCGAAGAGCACCGCAAAAAAAAAAAAAAAAAAAAAAGAAACTTGTCATAAATTTCTAATGAGCGTCTCCCGTCTAACGTCGAGTTCACTGACTCGCTCTCGGCGACAAATGGGATTCAGCGGTGATTTCATTCGGCGGGCAGTAAAAATTCACAAAAAACGATGACGTTACGAGAGACGTCGTAACTAATCGGCGAGGAATAGGAAGCGCCCGAGGAAGGTCGGATCTCTTTCTCTCTCGGGGAATTAACGAGCGCGGAACGATCGCGAGAGAGAGAGAGAGAGAGAGAGAGCAGGAAGTCGGAGGTGGTAAATGACAGTCGCGGATCGTTTGAATTTGCATTCGATTTTATTGAGACATTAGCGCTCGGCGCGCGAGCCAAAGCCGGTGTTTAATTGTGTCGCAAAAGGAGCGCGACAATGGGCTTGATAATTTGTAGGTAATTTCTATTGAGAGGTCGTTGTTTCTATTCAGCGGAGGAGAGAATCAAAGGATCGGATAATACTCCGGTAAGTGTGGAAATCGGAGAGGGGCTGTAAAAAGTGCGAAAGAATTTTAATGTACAAATCAATTTTAATAGGTGCACTAATGGCTCGTCGTTAATTATGATTTATGTGCTTTGGAAGATTTAACAACGTTCACCGGCGAGGCATCAATTTATTGTTATCTGGGTGTACAGAAATACCTAATAATACGTAGTACAATAATGTTATCAAGATTCAGATTTTACTTTTCTCGGGAATGTAATGGATTAACGCAATAGTCGTAACGAAGCGAGATGTGCGATTCATCGAAAGATCAAAAAAGAGCTTTGATCCTCAGAAGAGAGATGGCCAGTTTAAACGTGCGAAGTATATATACGCAAGGATTACACCAGATTAAAAATACCATCCCAAATCCCATTCCAGGAATAACATAAATTTCCGTCTAAAATTACAGCCGGGACCAACGGAAGATCAAACGGAACCCCCAGCAAAGCAACTGCGCCAGGTGTCACGTAGAACGCTAAAATTCTAATTGGCAAGCGGCAATCCCAACAATTTCCAAGCGCGCGGCGTTCTCCGCGCAAATTCCGTCTTGTCTCATTAAGAAGTCCCGCTGGCGTAAACAGCGGGGGCAACTCGCTCTCGTTGATTCGGGTCAGCGGCGCGAGAGCAGCAGAGAGAGAGAGAGAGAGAGAGAGAAACGAGCAGCAGGTCGGACGGAAGCCGCGGCGACTGGCAAGTTTCCTATCGGCGCGCGCGAGAGAGTCTCTCGCTCTCTCGGGGGATCGGGCCCTCGATCATCCGCGCCCCGCTGCCGGGCGATCGATTCCGAACGCGCATTCTCTCTCTCTCTCTCTCTCTCTCGCTCTCATAACTGGGTTATTGCGATGATGATCTCGGGGCGGGAGGCGACGCTTGACCCGAGGAATTGGGTTAATTCGCCTTTCGAATTGGGCTCTTCGTCTCCGAGGGAGAGAGAAAGATCGGCGGGGGGCTGAGACTTGCAGGACGGATTCGGGACTCGTCGGCTTCCGGGGGGGAGGGTTAATGCGTTTCGCTTCGATGGACTGTTCGCGTTTGGGAGGCTGCGGGCGGAATTCAATTTTAGAATAAAGATGACAGTGTACTTTTTCGGAGGCAGGAGGAAGGATGGCGGTTCTTGGAGGTAATGCGAGCCGCGCTGGGAATACTGAAATGCACTGCTGAGATTTATTTAACGCTTCCCTGGCGGAAATAACGACATTTTTAAAACGGCTGGGAGATTAGTTTTTGGGCAGCTTTAATGCGATAGCAATTAATGCTTCCTGAAAAATTGACCAATCTACGCTGTAAGATTGGGTATAGTCGAGAAGAAATTTTAGCTTTTTTTGAAGAAAAGTAAGAGATGGCCAAGAAATAGGAATTTATTATGTGGATGCGAAGTGTGATTGAAATATGAACCCAGTTTATGAGTCAAATATAGATATATTTAGAATAACATTTAAAATACCAAAAAAACATTGTAAAAAATGTTTCATTTACGCAAGACTAATGGGAAATAATAATTTCCAGTTTTTGGGCATCACTGAAGTAAAAGTGTCCAATTTATTTAGAAAAATGTCAGCTATTCTATATCAGGATACTTTTCTTTCATGAAAATTTTTATAGGAATTTATAGAAAGGATTTATTGAGAGTTAACCTATTATAGATGATGAGCTTTTTTGTCGGTAGTAATAGCCAATAATTCGACATAATATACACCGCTTAAATTATGAAACCCAAAACAGTCAGTTCCACGCAGCCAAAAGTTCCTCGACGAATCGGTTAATTTAAAGCCTAGCCCCGGCAATCAATACCTCCGCGGAGAGAGACTGAAATTCTCAAGACCGCAGGCGTCGGTTCCCATGCAGCATCTCCCCGAACTCGCGGCTGCCGCTCCGCATCTCTCCCGCACCGCCACGAGGTACATAAACTCGGCCTCGGACGAGTCGCGCCGTTTCCCACCGGTTTTTCGAGCCGCGCGAACATCCCGTAACGGAGCCGCGTCTGCCGACCTCGCGCTTTTTCAGCCCGGTCGCGAGTTCTAGGCCAGATTTTTGCCGATTTTTATAACCGGCGGGGGGGAGAACGAGGAAGACGCGTTCGCTAATTACTCCCGGTCGCGCGGGTCGGTAAAAACGGAATCCGCGCCGCGGGTTTTGGAATTTTTTAATAACTCGCTCTCGGGGGTCGGGGCTCGACTGTCTGTTTTAGATTCGCGGATAAATGCTGCGCGCGCCGATGGAATATCGGGTGCAAGAGTTGTTTGGAATTCGTTTCGCAATTATTTTTTGTGAATTTTAAGGGGGAATTTTTGTTTTGTTTTGACCTAGTAGAGTTTGGAAATGTGGGCAATTTTGCAAATAACTCACCAAGCTTTAGACAGGCGAACGAGTTTATGAAACAAAACTGCAGTACTCACCTGAAACAAAAAAATTTTTTAATTAATAAAAAAAACCATGTTAAAAAATATTGATTTTCAAATGCAGTGTATTCTTATTTGAAACTTTCAAATAATTCTTCGCGCCTCGTTTAAAGGCGCTTCCAATTATTCACGGTCATCGAATCAAGGGCTTTGATCTCGATCTTGAGCTAATAACTGCTACTGTATGGTTAGGTAGGTCTGATTTCTGACTTTACTGGATCGCGTGGTTTACTATACTAGTCGGTACGCCTCCAAATTACCGTCTCGGATCCCAATGCGAAAACTTGCCAGAACACAACACAACGCCTCAAGTGTGTTAAAGAGCTCCTAAGAATCCACCTTCTTATAAAGGTAAATATTAAGGAGTGATTAATTGTCCGATTTATTTTTGCGTTAAAAATTCAAAAAGTCCACCTCCATGACAATTTTCGCGATCGACGTCAGGCGATATAGCATTGATTTGAAAAACACATCTCGGACCTCCCAATTAACTTTACAAAGCAAAACACCAACACGTCCTTCGCAGCCAATAATTCAATCGCCGCTCCCGCAATCCGGTATACTAGATTAGCGAATCTAGCCGGCGGTGATCCTCCGTCCCAAAAGCAGTCCCCCCATAAACCCGTCAAAGCTCCACTGCCAGCCAGCAGCCGCGCTCGTCAAAGCTCGCGGCCTCGATAAAGCCGTAAACCAGAGCTCGTCCCCCGACCCCTTTTTTTAATAACCTCCTCTCTCTCTCGCTCCCGCAGATACCGATCGCCCTCGCGCGCTTTACGAGTGCCTGCGCCGCGCGCGCGCCTTCCTTTGTTCCTGCCCCGAAGGCGACGCGCGGTTATGCCTTCCGACGCCCCGGAGAAATTAGCGATCGCGGGATCGGATATAAACTTTTGCGCGCCGAGGATATCGACGAAGGAGCGCAGGCGCGAAAAAGAGTTTCCGCTTTCTTGCGGGAGGCCAGGTTGAATCGCCGGGGATAATACGGCGCGAAATCGCTCGCGAACGCACGATGCTTTCTTTCTTTTCTCCTTTCGAGGAGCTCCGCGGAGCGATGCGCGCGCGGCTGTTTTGGGAGGTTAAAGCGTAGTTTACCGGTTGTTTAGCGCGGCGTTTATCTTTGAGTTTTTCAATTTGGCCGATGGAGGTGTTGCTGCTAATTTGTAAAAGATCGGCTTGAAGGATTGTTAATGGTGGAAAGCTGCAACTTTCTCCGTGATGTAAAAAGTTGTTAAACTACGTGAGGAAATTCTTGCGTTATAAAATGAGTAGTAAATAAGATACTTTTATATTTACTAGTGCGGTACTTTAGTACATTTATACGGGAATATTTTGAACAAAAAATGTTGTTTATAAAAAAAAATGGTTCTTACATAAATTTTTGAGATACTTTATTCGCATAAATAAATAAATATTTTGTATACATATAGGAGCGTCGGAGGAGGCTGGGAGAGCGCCTTGAGCGCTTTACAGATCGCCCAAAACTCGATCGACTCAACCGACAAAATTGGCACAAAAATCCACAATGCCATAATATTAAATGAATTGATTGAAGGCACGAAATCTCTTGCCTTTATCAGTCCGAACATTTTTCGAACGACCCTCCCTTACAGTGTAAAAATTTACAAAAATGTACAACGAAATTTTTATGCGAAGTTTGTAAACCTTGATTTTTTAATTCTTAAGATTTGAATTGGATATTGATTTAAAATAAAGTTGTGGCTTCGTGAGTTTGTTTAGAGAATATAAGAATAAGCCATTTCACGTAGAATTTTAGACTCAGCATTTATAATTTATAAAAAAGTAATTTCACAAATTTGATTACTAATTCTTAAACTGAATAAAATAATTTGCAAATCTTTTTTCATTAAAAGTAAAAACGATATGGATTATAAAAAAATAATTAAAACTACAAAGCCCCCCCAATCGAGCCCGAAATCCCCATTCACCTCCTCGCGTCTCAGCCGCACTCCCCGCGAAAACGCTTTTCATCCGTCGCACTGAGCGCTCGACCTAATTATCCGTCGTATCAGGGCCCAGAAATCAAGCGAATATAGCGGCATGCAAATCAGCGCATTAATAAAGCAGCTCGCCGAAGCCTCTCTCTCTCTCTCGTCGTCGTCGGAGGGCTCGAAAAAGAGAGGAGGCCCGGGAGAGATTAATAGAGAGCCTCTCTCTCTCTCCGTCCGCTTTCCTCGCCATACGTGACAGAGCGTCGTCCACTCGGCCGAGCGGCGAATTATGCGCTCGCGATCCCGCCGCCGAGATTGCGGATGCATCCCATTTCTCGCGCTCTCTCTCTCTCTCTCTCTCTCTCTCTCTCTGCTGCCTTTGTCGGGCGCGCGTACAAGCACGCACGCGCGAGCGCGCGGATAATTTGTCGGGGCCGATCCGCGCGGCGCATTGTGTGCCGCGGAGCGACGCGCCGACGAGAGCGCCGACGAAAAGGGAGCCTGAATCGCGGAGAGAGGAAAGATATAGGCCGGGGGATTGGGAGCGGAATTGATATCGAACACTGCGCTCCGGCTCGGGTTTGGCGCGCTTAGATTTTATTGCCGAGCGCGGTTAATGAGGAGATTTCAATTAAATCGATTTCTGATGGGTTTAGAAATCTGGGGACGAGAGAAAATAAGTTAGCTTATAGTAATGTTAATAAAATCCTAGTCTGTTGTCTATAGTATGAACTTTTGATCATAACTCGAATTTTAACAGAATAATGGCGTATCAAAGTGATTAATATTCTAACAAGACGCATAGGTATATAAACACATCTCTCGAAGGATATCAAAAGCTACATCTCAAGCATTGCTACATCCATTAGATCGTCTAAGCCATACAACCCAAAGGCCTCACGAACCGCGTTAAAAACAATCCTCACCTACTTCTAAAATCCGCCGAATCATCCGGCAAACACGGCAACGCTCGGCTCGAGCGTCCCGCGCGTCGGATTCAATTAAAAATTTTTCTCCCGACGCGAATAGAAACTCGAGCCGGTAAACCTCATCCTCTCCTCTCTCTCTCGCGGAGGGGGGAACGAACCGGAGATGAGACTCTCTCTCTCTCTCTCTCTCTCCCTCCCGCAAAGGCCTCGCAGCGCGGCCGGCTGATTTTTCTGCTTTAGAGGAAAAGAGGAAACGAGCGAGATCCTATCGGCCGAGAGCAGCTACGCACTCTCTCTCTTGCCGGGTACCACGGAGAAAAGAATCGGCGCGCGCAATTACGCGGCGCACGTGCGAAACCGAGGTTATACATGATCGATAGCCGATCATTCATATCGGCGAACAGGTGTAAAAGGCGCTGCGGACTTTTTTACGAGCTTCCCTCCCGCGAGGGAGAGAGTCGACGCGGACGCCGCGTGGGACGACGCAAGCGGCTTTTGTGCCGGTCTCGATGCACTTTCGATAATGAGCTCTCAAGGTCCGCTGACGTACATCGCTGGATTGTTCGGGAGGTTGGTTCGTCTTCGTTCGATAGGGATTTTTTATTGGAACAAGCGACCGAGTGCTTTTTACGACGGAGCATAAGAAGCTAGAAGAAACGGTTTTCTTTCCTGTCCTAATCTTGCTTTTCCGCGTATCTCGTAACGTCAGCTGCCTAGGCGTCCGGGCCCGAGCAAATTTCCCGCCACCGCCCAGCCGGGCCGGCATAAAGCACCACTCGCGGGATGAGAAAAACTGGGGAGAAAGTGCGCGCGTCAATTTAATCACTCCCAGCGTCCGCCGGGGGAGCCCGCCGCGCGAGATAAGCCCCGGAGTAGCGCGAGGCGGCGGCGGCGGCGCGCGATTTCGATTTAATTAAAAGTTACGCCACGGAACCGTACGAAATGAAGACGGGAACCGAAGCCGCGTGCGGCGGTTTCTCTTGTTCTCTCTCTCTCTCGCTCTCTTCCCCTTTTTCCCGGCGCGACGACGACGACCGCGAGACCGCACTCTCGGAACTCGAAACGGTATCTTCCCGGGAATAAAAAGCGAGGAAGGAGAGGAGAGAACGTTCGCGCCGTCGTCCTCCCGAGAAACTTTGTTATGTAAATCCCCGCTGATGTTTTCATTCGTCTCGGCTTCGCCCCGCGCTTTGTCTTGCTTTATTTTCGCCGGGTATTCGACTTATATTCTTTATGAGTTCGGTCGTTTTTCATCTCGCGCCGAGCGGGGATTTTTTTTTTTTTTTTTTTTGCAATGGTCTCGTGAGAGTGACTTTTTTCCTATTCGGTCCAGGATTCGTCTTTAAAACAGATTCATAAATGAGTCTGGAAGTCTTATTGACTCAACGTCGAGAATTATCGGATCGAGTGTTGATCATCTAAACTAACCTTTCCGCAGAATCCTGTTTTTCCTCTGCTATGCAGCGAACGAAGACTTCTCGCTATCAAAAGATGCCTCTATTCCTCACCTCGGCGCGTCCCGGCACTCAAAACGCAGACCGCGAACCAGTTACGGAGCGAACAAAGAAAGGGACGCGCGGGGGATCGTTAAAAAGTCGACGCGGGCGGCGCTCTCGGCGGGCCCTCTTTTTTTTTTATAACGTCCGTCGAAATTCGCGAATGAACGAGAGGCTCATTATCCTCTCGGCGCGACCGGCCGGCGGAGTGAATTACCATGATTTTCGGGGGAGGGGGGTAGAGTCTCGGATGCGCTCCTCCTTTGTTTTCCCGGGCTGGCGCGGGTGAACTTTCTAAATTCAGCCGGCTCTCCTTTTTCTGGACGCTCTCCGCCGCCGCCGCGGAGAGAGAACACCTTCTTTGTTACGGGAGGGCTCGTTAACCAGGAATTCGAAAGGGGGGTAGAGTTGCGAGCGAATTGGGTTATGCGAGAAGTGGTATATAATGCACGCGTGCACGCGAGTATTACATAGCTCTTGGCTCTCGGCGCGCGCTAAATTACCACGTTCGCGCGGGCGAGAGAGAGAGAGAGAGAGAGAGAGAGAGAGCGTTCGCGGTTCGAAAAGTTTTCCCTGTTAAAGAAGGCCTTTTTTTTTTCATGAATTCCCCGCCGTTAGGAATTAAGCGTCGTAAATAGAATTTGGATTTCCGCTCTGCCTGCACTTTGCAATATCGACTGACGGTCCCGCGATCATTGGCGGGAGTCGGGTAAAAAGGCCTCGGCTTTCCCGGGCGAAAATTGCCGGTTTTTATGAGGTATAGCACCGGGCGTTACAATTAATTAGTCGCTCTCTCGACTACCGTGCACTTTGGGACCAAATTCCGGAACAGTTGAATTTCTTAACTGGTCGAAAATGTACGGCTTCGGGCGCTATTTTACAGTTTACAATAACACTCCGTGCGCGGGGGGCGGATTTCGCAAGATCGGCAATGACGCAATTTGATAATAATACGATACGCCTGCGACTGAAAAGTGTAACAGGACTGACGCGAGGCAAATTTAATTATACTTTAAATTAAAAGTACAGATCGAAATTGAGGGTATAAGCATATAAACTGAACTCTTAATCTTCCCAAGCTTTTCTTCAATTATGTAACATTATAAATGATCTAATTATCCGAATCAAGTAAGACCCCATTATCTTATTATTCCAGCTATCGTACTCAAAGCAAGCTACCGTTGTATAATCGACTCATGAGAAAGCCATTAACAAAACCATTCATTCCCAAGCATCGAACGTAGCTGTATATCAATTTTTTGCGGTTCGCTCCCGAGAGGCCCCCAAACTTTCCGCATATCCTCGGCGAACGGCCAGTTAAACCAAGACTTCCTAATACGAGTTTAATGCTTAATGCGCTTTTCCAAAACATGCATTTAAGAATGTACGCGCGGTAAAGCACATAAATATACACCCCGACCGAAGCGCGATATATTTCCTGGAAGCTGAAAAACGGCCTCCTCCAACGCGTGTATATAGGAAAAGGGCCCGAGAGAAAATTAGCGTTATCTTCAAAAATAATCCGAGAATCTAGCCGAACGCGTTTAGTCCAAGCGAATCTCCCCCGTTCTCCTCTCCCGGCGGGACTGATGACTGGGCTGCGATCAGATATATCCGCCGGCAGAAAACACGAGCGCGCGCTGCGTTCGTTTGGCCATAGCGCACATATATATACATTCGCCGCGGCGCACAATACCGTTACCGCGCGCATACGTACACTCCCGCCGGTGTCCTCGGACGTACGAATTCCGCGCGCTCGGGCATGCATGCATGCGCGCCTGCACGCCTGCCGCGCGCGCAAGTCCATATTGCGCGCGCGCCTCCGTCGTGTAATGAGCGAGGGGCTCCAAGCCGTTACATCATTCATCTCTCGCGCGGGGCATCGGCAAAATCGCGCGAGCGCGCGGCCGAGCTAACGCGTATATACGCGCGCCGGCGAGCTTAGGAGCCCGAGTGCAGGCGCAAAAAGGCAGTTTTGAAGATGCGCCGGATAGTGTGTACGGACGTGCGCCCGCGCGGATCCGTTACCGCGGCCCGCGGAGAGATCGCATGTATATGGAGGGATAAGTGCACGATGGAGAGCGAGACTTACGTTTGTTCGCCGGCTTTGTTTGGGGGGGAGGCTTTTGCAGGTTCAGGAGGATTTCGGAAGCGATTCGTTCTGGGGATTGGCGAGGTTCGAGGTAAAATTAGGAAAGCTGGGGGTTTCAATTGGTTTAGGTGGTTGATGGACCGCTAACGGTAAGGATTGACCATTAAGGTTGGCAAAATTTTTCGGGTAAATGATTTAATCCGCAGGTTGACGTATATATTCTGAAACAAAATATCGAAGATAATTTGTTTTATGACTATTAACCATTGTGAAAGTCACAGAGCCAGTCAAGACGCAAGTCACGTGCTCATTTCTTTTTCTTCACTATTTTACTTATACGTCTTATATATCTTTCTTTTACTTTATCCTAGAGGAAGCTTTGTGATAGTGATTTTTGGAGTTGTTCGAAAAACTTGTTATAATTGTATTTTAAGGTGTCAGAAACAAGAATAAATGGTTTTATATTTAAATTTGGTTAGCTGTTCATTAAATTCTAAAATGGACATATAAAAATAAAATAATAATACAAACGGGATAATAATGGAACAATGAATTATTTAGGAAGAAGCTGACTGTTAATGACTTGGCAGCGGTTTTGTTAATAGATGGAGTTGTCTGCACAAGTAATTTTCTTATTTTAGCAGTGTATTAGAGTCCCCCGTTTTCCTTAAATTTACAGCTTTTATTTTATCTTTCTTGTGCGTCTACGAAAAGGGTTGTCGGTATTGTACTAACGATGGCCAGCCAACAATATGTGGCCAAAACACACTACAATACACTTTCGTTCCCATCATTATCTCCCACGTGTGGTTTTTAAGAGTTTAATTTATTAGAACGCCTCGCAGATCAAGGAGAGATGAGAACATATATAAAGTATTAGCTTGGAAAGATCATTAGAGTCTTATTTTCAGTATTCAAATATTATAAACGAGCATTCGAGTCATTTACTATTTATAAATAAATATACATTTTTTTTTATTTTACGTGTATGCAACAATGGCTATAACTTCCTTAAAAAATTGTCATAGTAAACAACGTAAGTCGAACTTGAATTTAGAAGCAAACAAAAAATAAAAAAAAATTACGTTGCCGTCAGACAGCAATTATTTAAATCGAATCCTCGTGCTCTCACAGAAATTAAAGAAACGCGCAATCCGTTACTCCAACCGTATACAGATGCACAAAATTTATAAACTTTGGAGGAATTCCCTTAGGCTCCGGGGCTCAAAATCCCCCCCCTCGAAACGGCCATTAAGTTAAGTCGACTCGTGCGTGACCCGAGCCGAGCGCCAAATTACGAGTGCACTCGAAAATCTCGGGAACACCGACCAACACCGGACATTTACTTTTACCCGCTCTGCGCCGCGCGCGCATAAACACACACACGCACACACGCACACACGCACGGCGAGCGATTAAACGTTTGCTCCTTTTTGTTCCCCGGCTGATTTGGCGGAGTGACTCGTTAAAAAAACTGGCGCTCGTATCATTTGCACCGACGAGTTTCTCGTTCCGAAATTTCCGAGTAAATTAGCGACTGCCCGAAGAGAGATGTATATAATTATCAATTTGCGAGAGTCGTCGCTTAATAAAAGAAAAAAAAAAAAAAAAAAGAAACGGCCGCCGCGCGCGCATAACTTAAGAGCCGCGCGGCTCATCATTTTTGCGTCTGATTAAATAGCTTCTATAACTCGCGCACCTGTTCCAATTTAGCACGCCGAGTCTGTAAACCTGCAGGAGTTGTAAAGTTCGTCCAGACGCGGGAATTACTAAATTGCGCGCGGCGGCGAGGGGAGGGAGGGACGGAGAAAGAGGAGGCGAGAGAGAGAGAGAGAGCGTCTCGAGAGTGGCTCTGCGTGCTGTATAAATTCTCGAAAGCGATATCCCTGCGCGCCTCTCTCTCTCATCCCATTATTGTTTCGAGCTTGCGAGCTGGAATTTAGGAACTGCGCGAGAGAGCGCGGCTATGCCGGCGAGATGGAATGCAATTTTCTTATTTCGCTTTTCGATTTTTCGTTTTCTCTTCCCTTTTGACCGTTTCTATTGGAAAGTGTAATTATAGGGAATATGAAAATGTATGAAAGCCGTTAAACTACTAGCTAAAATCTGCGATGTAGTTGTAGATTACGCGAATCGCTTGTAATTATAGTTCTTAAGTAATCTTGCGTTGTGCATGTAAGTTTCGCGCGGAGTGTAAACTCCGCAGAAATGAGGTTGTTTGATTAATAATAAAAGAGTATATTAATACTCGGTTTTTTGATCTTTAAGTATAATTATCTTTAATAAAGCCTTACCAACTGCGGTTTTACGACATCCAACCGATATTTCAAAAACTACATGCACATTTATATGACTTAATATACAAATCAAATGAAAAACTGCACACGAGTGTACGAGCAATGCTGGGTTTCCAGGACACTGTACTTTTCCTATATCTGTATACATATAACATACGTATGTCCTAGAAAACTGTCTTGAATGGGTATACTCTAGATACGCTTTGGAATTTTGCAAATATCCGGGAAAGCTATTTTAAATCCTCGATATTATACCATTAACAGTAAATAAATCCTCTTAGGTTTAAGTAGAATTACGATGTGATTAATGATTTATAATTCACAGCACATTTCTGTATTTAAATGTATGCGAAAAAAACAGCATACCTTTCAATAATTTCAAAATCGTGAGATATAAGATAATTGGTCAATTAATTAAAATTTTTATAAAGCTCATTAAAATCAATTGACGATACACATAATATATTTTATACAAATCCATATAATTTCAGCAAATGTAGAATACCAACACTGAGGTCAAAGTTTAGTAAAAATTACCATACTGTCTAGTACGGCCACCATACTGTCAAAACTATAAAAATTACCACTTTATAGGGAATTTTACTGAAAATATAAGAAAATTTACCAAACAGTATAGTAAAATTTCTTAGATAGTACAGTAATTCGTTTGATTTTAACAGTCTGTGGTGGCCTTCCTAGACAGTATGGTAATTTTTACAAGACTATTTGTAATTTTTATTACATCTCTTCTCTCAGCGAACGAAATCCATAAACCTCCCGACGACATTCAAAATAACAATTTCAAAGAGCCCATTACGCACATTCGAAATTTCGCGCCGTCGCGCGACACCCAACCTCGTCGCTCTCTCGCGCATCCGCCTTGCGCTCCTCGTCACCGCGCTCCTCGTCCGCGGCAACAGCTGCTTTTCGCCGCCTCAGCGCCGCCGCGGCCTCCGCGCGTCCATCTCTCGCGCGTCCACTCGAGCGGTCAAGGTTCCGCGGCTCTCTCGGCGGGGCAGCCTTGCGTGAATCGTCCCGCCTATATAGGCAGAGAGGCTGTAAAGCCGGGGGAACGCGGCCGGGCCGCCAAGCGAATATAAATCGCGGCCCCTCGAGCGCGACGCGCGCCGATCAGCTGCTCGCCCCGGAGCGCGCATGCGCCGATGTGATACCGCACGACAGGTGAGTCGTTTATGTTAGAGAGGTCGAGTGGCGGGAGGGTTTGAGATTGTAGGGGGGGTTTTGGTCATTGGGATTTGATTGTTTATTGGGTATTGGTAGCGGGGAAGGTTGAATGAATGGTTTGATAATAATGTACGAGTGTTGTGTAATAGAATGTTTTTTGTGGTATTCATGTTTCTGTTAATAATGAAATATATATGTATATGTAATATTGTAACGTCAATGTACGTTTTGCGTAAAACGTTTTTACACTCTTTTTAATTTAGTGCGTCTACTTATTTTCATAAATTCTCTGGATTTTTTATTTTTGAAAATTATTTTTACAAAAATACAGAGCTAAAAATTCACATTGTTGGCATTGATTATATTTCCTCATTTATATGCAAAAATGAAGGACAGAGTACTAAACTTGCATACAATAAATAATCTGCTTCTAAAAAAATTCAAAAATTATCCCGCCCAAAGGAAATCCCCGTAAAAATCTTTAACTCTATAGTAATAAACCCAATAAACTCCCATCGAGCACTAAAACCGCCTGATTTATCCCCGAAAACACTTTATACGCCCGCCGACATTTAGGTGACTGACGCTTCTCCTTAAAAGCGACTCCCTCCTCTTCCCTCGGCGCAAAAAACTGAAGCACCCACTCGCGTCGTAGTTAAGATCTCGGCATAAATTTGCGCATCGACGCGAGACGCGGACCCGGAAAAAAGCGCCGAGTCGGCGTCATCGACAAGCGGGGGGAGGACGAAAAAGAGAGAACGAAGGCGCCGCGCGTCTCTCTCTCTCTCGCCTTATCTCGCAATTTTCATAACCGTAAATCAAGTCGAGCGTCGCCGGGCAAGAAAATGAAGGATGCGACATCGCGTCATTAAGGCTTCGCGCGCGTCAGACTCGCGAAAAGCTCGGGGCGCAGATTCGATGCGCCTTCCATGTCGCGTGTCGTGTTTTGAGAAAAGCCACGGAAAAAGCGGGTGATTTTGCAGCGGCGGCAGAATTTAGAAAGAAGAAGTATTTAGTTGAATCAGAATGAATGAATGATGATTCGATTTAAATGGCAATTGTGGTTAAAAAAGATAAAATTGAAAAATTTCGTTCAGTAATTTAGTGAAACTTTTAACGTCTTGATTGTGATTAAAATAATACGCCAGATTAAAAATTACACTGTCATTAATATTCCATCAAGATAAGACCGTCTCCGTGAAAGTTAATCGCCTAGAAAAACTACATTCATGTAACAAGACTTAATCTACAACAAGGCGTAACTAAAATTCTTAATTTACTACTTATATTGCAAAAATTACAATTCTTAATTTACTACTTGTATTACGCAGTATATTATGTCGTTTACTTGAAAGTTTTCAAAGATTGACCGATTAATCTCTTCGAAACAAATTTCTTAATTTAATTACGTTTGGTATCAAATACCAACTGACACCAGTCCGATTAGCTAGAAACCAAAATCCACTATTTATAAATCAATATCCAGGCGGAACTTTCTTCACATTATCTCGCAGAGTTAAACAATCTACATTTCGGTACTCCCGTCACCAAATCCGCTCTCAAAAGAAACCGAAGCTCGCCGCTCGCACAAAAAGTCCACCGTCCTTCGCCGATCGCAATTAACCCGCCGATTATATTCACTCCTCGGATAACCGAGGCGCCGATAGAGGGCGGACGCCGCTCGCAAAAGGATGTTTTCATTATGTATCGGCGCGCCGGTGATTTATGACCGGCGGCGACCTCGTCGATTTTAATCGCGAGAAAAACGGACAAGGTCGCGCCGATGATTCTTCCCCCCCGCGAGGGTATACGTAACGAGCGCGTGTAATTCAATTTTGACGCGGCCCTTTTTCTGGACTATATGGTTGCGGGCTGCGAATTTGCGATGCGTGCACGGCGAGAGCTCGTTTTGGAGGGCCTTCGTTTTTTTTTTTTTGGAGAAGTGGGAGGGTCGCGGTTCGACTTTTAGTGCGGGGAGTTGCCGATGGGATTATTTGTTTAGCGGTGAAATGTGGTGCGAAGATGAGTCGGTTTTCGCTTTTTGAGAAGACGTCTGTAAGGGGGAGATTAAGCTGTCGAAAAGTAAATCTACGATTTTAAAAGAGGAGTTCATTGTCTCTCGTGGTCTATTTGTGTACAGTGTTGTACTAAAATTTAAATGCATAATTATTGTAATAGAATATTGATGCAATAATACACTGAGGGAAAAGTTTAGTAAAAACTACCGTACTATAGACTGTCAAAACGAAAAAAAATTACCGTACTTTATAGGAAAATTTATCAAACAATATAGTATACGGAAAAAAATTTTCTAGTAAAAATTACAATAGTACATTTTAATTTGACCACAGACTGCAAAAATCTAAAAAATTACCATAGTTTCTAGTAAATTTTACGAGGTCAATGATAAATTTTCATATGTGGACTTGTAAAACTTACTAGGAACATGGTAATTTTCTAGATTTTTACTGCAGTCTCTGATCAAATTAAAATATACTATTGTAATTTTTCCTAGAAAATTTTTCTTTGTGTATAATTTCTCACATATATAGGAAATTTTATTGTAAATATCAGAAAATTTACCAAAGTATAGTAAAATTTCTTACAAAGTATAGTATGGTGGTTTTACTAGACAGTATGGTAATTTTTACAAGATTATTTGTAATTTTTACTATATTTCTCCCTCCGTCTATTTATTGTTAATTGTTACGTAGGTTTTTACAAAAAATTTAACAATTAATTAGAAATTATTACAATATTTAGAATCAAATTTCAGTTCCCGCTGACTACACCGAGTAAAAAGGCGTTAACATTACAAAGAAACCTTAATACATTTATCATTAATTTGAGTTGCATTTAATCAATTCAATCGTTTGTTAATATCTTGAAATTAACAGACCATAGAAACCTATCGAATTGTCACATCGGTCAACGAAAACAAACAATCCATCTGAGAGCAACATGAAATTCCAAAACAATCCTAACAGCGCAGTCGATCTCCTAAAAAAGAAAGAACACACAGAGAGAGCAAAGGGTGCAGCCAGCTAACCTTGACATTTCGCTTTAGAAAGGCGCTTTTGTTTCCGCGTCGCTCGCCGATAACGTCAGCTTTTCTCGTCGGGCGCCATTTTTTAATTAGCGGTAAATTCGCGAGAGGGGAAATAAGCTTCCATCGGCCGCTCAATCAAGTCAAACTCAATTTACTCGCGTCTTCGCCGCCGCCGCCGCCGTCGCCGCGAATTTTGCTCCGTAATCAATCAGTCAATCAATCATGCAGTGGGGATATAACGGCTCGTCGTGATTAAGCGTTAAAAAGAAAAAGAATAAACTGGACACGCGAAGAAAGCATTACGGTGGTTTCGATTTTTCAGCGACAAAACCGGTGTTTCGTTTTCTGCGGATTCTAATTCAAATCTTCACTGTTATTACTTCGGTAAATAAGAAATTTGTCGTGATTTATGGATTGGCTGAAATTCATTGACAAATCAGGTTTAATTTGACGGCGATCAAAACTTTTAAGTCACTCTTTTTAAGTAACTGAAATAACATTCGAAACCATTTTAAAAAATCGAATTCTTTAAAAACTAATTATATCTTCGGTAGGAATTTACATTAATTTTAGAATAGAAATCAAAGACTTTTAAATTTGCTACGATGCCACGGATTAATTTTTAAAAGGATGCTGAATCAGCGCAAAGCTTGCGGAAGAACTCTTTCTTTTCCTGAGTCTGCATTTTTGAGATTTTTTCACGTCCGACGATATGTAAATTAATAGCTGAAAGTGTTTTATGCCCTGATGAAGGAAATAAAAAAAATTTCCGAAACGTTGACACAATAAAAATATCTTGCAACGTTTTAATAAATCTTTAGAAAAATTTCTTAAATTTAAAAGTTAGTGACCAGGTTTCTATATTTACGCAAAAAATCTTAAATCTCGGCCCGATTTTTCAAAGCCCGCGGTAAGAATCGAAAAAGGAGGTCGTAAAGAAAATTTAATTAGACTGGAAAAGGCCGCGATTTACGTTAATAAAACGTGAAATACAGTAAGAACAGGGCACACATTTTCCTGTTTACAGGCCCGGCTGGAAGTGACAATAGGCACTTGAGGAGCGCTCGCCATTGTTTCCATTGTCGGCTTACTTTACTGCCGCTGTATAATTAACGCTTTTATTTACTGTTTAGAGATAAGCAATCGTTGTTTGTTGAGCGTTTCAGATGACGACTCTGGCGACCTGCGCCAGGAGCCTGGATCGCCGGGGGAACCTCGCCAGACTCTACGCGACGAAGAAGGTCAAGCCGCTCGCCTCCGAGGTATACTTGGGCGACTAAATTGTGGTGTATCTTTTAATTTAAAACTTTGTATCCGTAGTAGAAACAGATTTTATTTTTAGGAAATAATTGCAGTATAAGAAACAACGTAAACAAGTTTTTTAATATAAACGTTAAAAATGGTGGCATTTTGGCAGTAAGTGAAAAACAATTTAATTCAGGCCACTTTTCTTGTTCATTGAATATTCGGCGAGCATCTTTAATATTTGAACAACCAGAGTTATACAAAAACGCATAATAATTTATTTTCCTAAACACGCAAGGCGAATTAAGGAAACCTCCGCTGAAATCTAACGACTGGAGGCACATAATCATTTGGAATAATTATTCACGATGCTCCGAATAAGCCTAATAGGAAGGCAGACGCGCGAGCATTGAAATCTCCGGTAGCGACGCTCTCGGCCATTAAAGCGCTCTTGAAGAATTTCAATTTCGAGCCCCGTACATCGGACAATGAGCATTTTTTCCCGGGCATTGTAAATTGCGCGTGCTCGCTTTAATGGGAAAGTGGGAAAACCTGCTCGGGTCGCTGATAAATGCGGATAAATAAGGCGCGTATTGGGGAGTAGCTTTTCAAAAGTGCATAATGCGATTTGGCGCGATATGGAACTTGTATTCGTATCAAATGCCGAATTAATCACTGTCGAGCTATTCTGATATTGTCGTCGTTTTTTAGCTTGAGAGTACAATGTTATTGTGATAGAAACGGAATCCACTCTTACATTACAAATCGGTTGCAATTACGTGGATGTTTAGAAAATTTCATCAGTTTTTAATTAGAAAGATGTAAAATACTTTCAAGTAAACAGTCAAGTATTTATTCAGAACTAATTTTCGTACATTTTGCTTTCAAGAATCTGTATTTCCCTCTCATAACCAGAATCAGTAAAGCATTTTGAAACTTAAAATTTTCATTTTTCACCAGAATGTCTAACGCTAAAATTCATTATTTGCTTATTACCATAAGAAACATTTACTTCGAATTCGATACATTCAAACTGTATCAACGATTCCAGCAAAATCCCACACTTTTCACACCCAATCCCTAAAACTCTCGCCTCGCGAATAAAAAAAAATCGCTATCCTCCCGCGATCAGTAACGCTCCGATTCCATCCAGTCGCAGTTCCTCGCTCCCGCTAAATCATTACATCGGCGTGCGGAGGCGCCGCTCATCGCGGATTCACGGCGGATAGTCGCAGGAGGCGCGCGGGGGCGGCGACGGCGGAAGCGGAAAATAATTGACGCGACACCTGTCCCGTCCTCTCTCTCTCTCTCTCTGTCTCTCGGCCGATTTGAAATATCGCCCCGTGCGCGCGCGCGTCCGACGCACTGTTTGCGCAGGGACTCTCTTCCACGAGCTTAATGGCCGACTGCTTAGCGATAAATCATTTTGTTTATCGCCAGGTTTGCAAGGAAATTCGCGGAGATTTATTCTCTGCTGATTTATGATTTATATGCAAGGCTCTCTCTCTCCGCGCGGCGATTTTGCTGGTTTGTTTGTCCTTAAGTTTATTAGAAGCTTCGAGGGATATGTGGTTTTTTTTTCAGCGGGGTTGGCGTTGTTAATTGGGTATTTGAATTGCTGATTTTTTGGTTGATTTTTTTATATATAGGTGACTTCCGTTAATAAGCAGTTTTAAAATACGTTTTCTTTGCGAGTAAAAGGGGATTTTCTAATAATTACATTTGTGCCAATTATTGAGAGTAGAATCTTTTACTTGCTCGATTATTTAAATATTGCGTAATAGTATAAAGTTATCAGAAATCACTGGAAAACGCTTCTCGCTCATAAATTTTGCAACATCTTTACAATTTATTTAATACCCGATTGAAATTCCATACTGTTAATGGAGAGGGATTAGACAACAAAAATAAATGAAGCATGTAATAAAAATTATATTCCTTTTATTAGGTACTAAAGAGAAAATTCCAGAAAACATCGTTAAAATCAATTACCAAGATTTCAACTCATTAACATCATCCTCAGATCAGTCCAATACCACCTCCATCTTCGTCCCAACACCATTTATCAGTCCCTAACCACCCATAAGCCATACATCATCCTTCAATTCGACTTCAAAAATGAACAAAAAAAAAAAAACCTCTACGCAATAGGTGCTGACGAGCTACCTGAAGCAGACCTCGGAGCCTCCCTGGACCTCGTACTTCGTCCGGTACGCGGACGTACGCAACGACCAGCGGGGCATGTCGCACTTCAACTGGCCGGTCGGCGGCAGCAACTACCACGTGCTGAGGACCGGCTGCTTCCCCTACATCAAGTACCACTGCAGCAAGCGGCCGCGGCAGGACCTCAGCTTCGACGACGCGTTCTTCAAGGTGATCAAGATCATCAACCTTGGTGAGCGCCGATATTTATAGAGTCCCGGCAGCGCTTCCTCCGCTTTTCTGGAATGCTCTCCGGACGGAGAGAGAGAGAGAGAGAGAGAGCGAAGACGCGAAATCACGAAGGCAAGAAATTGACCTGATCGTTTGAAATGTTGTAGGGGAAAGCTGAAGGATGAATTATTATAATTAGTCCGTATCAATACGAACTCGACGAGAAAATCATTTTTGAACAGAATATTAGTAAACAATCAGTATTAAAGATATGTAATTTTACAGATTCTAGGTTACACTGAGAGAAGAGATGTAGTAAAAATTGCAAATAGTCATGTAAAAATTACCATACGGTATGGTAAATCACAGATTTCCGAAACCAAAAAATTACCATACTTCGTAAGAAATTTTACTATACAGTTTGGTAATTTATCGAATATTTTCAGTAAAATTTCCTATAAAGTGTAGTATCATTTTTGTTTTTTTTTTTTGTTATGAAAGTCTTTCATCGCTTCACGAGATAGTATAATAATTTTTACTACACTAGGGATACTTTAGCGCGCTGCGCGCGCGCTACATTTTGTTTCTATTTAGGTTAGGTTAGGAACGGATTGCAAAACTAACATGTTCAGTTTCATTATATATGATTTTGACGTGAACAATGCTCACAACAAATATTTAATAAACTTGCTTATTTTCATACATAGGTTATTCTTTCTTCATTTTATATAAAGATTATAACCATAAAAATTGTTTTTTCAAAATCTAATTTTAAATATTACACCAATCAGATCTCGTTTTCAGCGGCTTCACTTATCTCGTATCACTTTTTTAACAGAGGATCTTTTCTCTCGGTGTGGAAATGATTAAAAATCAATAAGTTAGAATACTTTTGAAATTAATTGTGATGAATATTTTCGACCACATTTTCAACACTTGCACTTTGATTATAGAGCAGTTTTTTGTTTCGGCTGCGCGCTTTTCCTCCTTTTTGATTGTTTACGAAATGCCGGATGTGGCTTACCGCGGCTTATCACTACACGTTTTTGCTTTTATGAAAGTTTTATTGGCGGCTGTTTTTGAATATGCAATAAAACTTCTTTAATTGCTTATGTAAGGGCGATTTATTTTTCACCGACTTTACGCGGAATCGACGCGAGATAAGAAATTAAACTTTCTCTCCTCGCGCGCTTAATTAAAAAAAGCTCTCTGGTGTGTAAGGCGTTCGGGTGTCGTAAAAAGGAAACAATAACGTTAAGTTATCGATTACTTCGAAGCCAAATGATTCGTAAATACCGCCGATTTATCTCTCGCTATAATAATTGGCTCGCATAAATTTTAAACATTACGCGCCGACAACCGGTATCGGACGTTTCCTGTCTTTGATCATCAGGATAATAGATAATAATAGCTTTTACGGATGTCGCTCGGCGAGGAATTCGCAGGAATTGAAACAAGACCAAGAATTAGTTTCGCGAACCAGATTAACAGGATCCCCGCTCTCCTCTTTTCGAGAATAGCTATTTATATCTATATATTCCTTTTAATGAAAAAGGACGCACGCCCGAACGAATGCGGCAAAGGGATCGAAATTACAATAGACCCCAGATTAAAGTCCTTTTCCGCTCAATTCAGCCGTGACGCCGTGAAATTCTATTTCGGATTCCTTCGAGCGCCGCGCTTTACGACATCGGCCTTTTCTTCTACACTTCACAAATCCGAGGAGTCCTTTCGGTTTTTACTGCCTCTCTCTCTCTCTCATCTTCACCGACGAGCGAAGCTTAGAAAGATTAACGGTAATCGGCGGCGGCGATTGTGCAATGGCGAAAAAAACGAGCGCCTCTCGAATATCGCTTGTAAATCAAAATGCTTATATTGTTAGTCCAGCGGCACACAAATATTTACGACGACACCGTCGAGCGCGCCGCTGCTTTGAATATTTATAAGCGGCGAGAGAAAAAAAAAAACGTTTTCGGACGCCGAGTCGTAACTATTTAATAAATATTATTGCTTTTTATATCGAACGGTTATGCAGATATTTTCTTAGCGCCTAAATTTCGTTTTCCGCGTCGTTCATGAATTGCTAATAAAGAATATACAGGAGGGAGAGAGAGAGAGAGAGGCGTAAATAGTTTTTTGCTCGTTAATCGCGCCGATTTCACCTCTCGGTTGCAGGCATACCAACCTTGATGTACGGATTAGCGGCGACGCAACTGATCCGGCATTCGGAGGTCGTCAAAACGCCCAGCGGCGACGTCACCATTTTCTTCCTGCTGCCGGAGGACAAGGGATCGCAGTACTGAGAGGACGAGGACTTGACCCAATAAGAACCCAGTGATCGTTGCGTGTACAGATATTTAGAATTTAAAGCGACTACTTTTGATTAATAAAATGATAATGTACATAATCACAAAACTGTGCAAACAAACTGTAATTAATGCATTGAAAGTTTGTCGAAAGCAGTAATAAAACAGAATTTCAAAAACTCAGATTAAATTATACAATAAATACTTTTTCATTCGAGAAATGCGAAGTTTTCAAACTTTTACAGTTTTTTTTTTTTTTTTAATAAAAACAATCATGTTTTATCATTTAATCTCAAAGTGCGTTCTGCAAATAAAATAATTCTATTTTAAAATTGAACTCTCAATAGACAACAATCCATTGATTAGATCTTTAATTTGAACGTTTCACGCATTTGATTTACAAAGATTGTCACTCTTCAGAGCTTTTAAGAATATTATATTTCAAAAAATTCTTTTAAGTGATTAAAAATTTCTATCAACAAATTTGCGCAAATTTTTAAAAGAGAATACAACTAAATAAAATTTTGATTACTTTAGCGACCTGCAGTATTTTAATTTATCCTAAAATAACAGTACATATACTTATTATAAACTTTCTATTCTAATTAAATTATCTCCCTTTTTACGTTTTGATTAATTTACATAAAACATAAAGTAAAATAATAAAGTTTCTAATCTACGATTTTGATAACCCGAGTGGAAACTAAAAGCGCGAGAGAATTTCCATAAATGTTTGTGTGTGTGTGCAACATAGTAAAAGACTTCAAAGCGTCAACTGAAATATACGACTCGTACATAATTACCCCTAATACATATAGCTAAGGATCCGCAATGATTTATCACCGAAGCGTTAATCAGCCTCGAAAGTACCGAACTTTCACTGCCTTACAATCTAAAGTCTGTTTATAATTAACCCAACCCACTCCTCCTTAAACCGATCTAAATCAATGCGCGAACTCGCATCATCAAAAAATCGGCAGCAGTTACGTAAACAAAGGCGCGCGCCGGCAGATAAATCGTAAGCAGAGCAGCATTTAAAAGCGATGCCAGCGATAACTTTGGGTATTTAATTGCAGGTCACGTCGCGTGGGCGTGACCTTATAGGTTATGTCGTCCGATCGCTCCCCTCGCCGAGATTGACGTTTATCGAAAGCGTCGTCGACCGATTTTTGATTAAAAAAACTTTTATCTCTCCAACTCTTGTTCTCCTCAGTAGTTACGGTTCCTTTTTCTCCGTGAAAAACCCGGAAATTTTACTCCCGGGTTTCAGCACCAAAATGTTCCCGACAACGTCAGGGAATTCACGCGAGAAGAAAGAAACTTAAAGACAACTAAACTATTCAATTTTACGTGTTTCGTGAAATAATAAAGACTTAAAATTGTTTTAATGAAAATAGTTTATTGGACTTTTACATTAAAGATGTTCTTGTTTCGAAAGCGTAATCAAATTTGACCATAGTTTTATGAAAAGTTGAATTAAACGAAAAAAAGGAACAATTGAGATTTCCATGCAAACCAAACTCTTCAAAAAGATCTATATAATTAGCTAAAACGTCCACAAATACGCGTTCTGTGACGTAGCTCTTACTTCGATTCGTAAATCGGCAAAGAGACAGCTGCAGCCCCGAATAATCTTCGCGCTCGTGGCTAATTTAAATAGAAATCTTGAAAATGAAATTAAAATAACTTATATGTATTTTAAAGGACTTCGAAACTAAATTACAATTTGTTCTTACTAAGTTTTTAAATAAGAATATTAATCTTTTTGTGAAAAGCGACATTACGACTATTTTTACGGTCTCAACCTAACCGTTCCGAATCCAAGTCTGATCCCTTTTTTTTATCTAACGCAGCAACTTTACAACGAAGTTTGCTTATCTTCGATACATTCGAATACATTAAGACGATATTTTCTAATATTTTAAATGCTTACTTTTTCTATATACAAAGTATATCGTATCCGTGACACTGATGATATCACGCGTGCACAGTGTACAAGTGTGAATCAAAAGAGCCATCCCCACCTCAAGAGTTTCTATACGACCGTAGATTTTTGACTCATCGCTGTGCGTTGACTCCTCGCTCGACTACTCACCTGATACTTCGAAGTCTACGATATGGAAGCTTTGAACTTTTAAGACAGGTAATTGGTCATTTTTGGATGTAATGCGATCGAAGTGTCTAAGAAAGTTAAAGTGACGAGTGAAAAGTTTCTTTAAAATTTATATTGCAAGTAGTTCTTTTTGAAATTAATTGGATTTTTGTATTGTTTTATTAGAGCTCCGAACAAGACCTCAGTCCAGGGCGAAACTTCGACATTTATTTTAAAATAAAGCGTTTTGAATAGCACGGACCATTGATTTTCTACCTAAAAAGTCGGTTTTTCTCTCCGGGTCACACCAATTACGAGGATGTACCTAATGGTTCCGTTGAATTTGCGAAGCTATATGAACTTTTTCAGGTTAACGAAAACACGCGTTAATTACAAAAACGTTATTAAGTTGATACGAAGGCGCTAACTCGTTAATTTATGCAGAACTTGAAACACACCATTACGGAGCGCGAGTTTTTAGCTTCCGCATTTCACGTTAGTTGCTTTGGACATAAAGCTGACGGGAACTGTTTGCTGATTGAACCATAAAGCGTTGCCCCGTTAAAACGCGTAAATTTCTGCCTTTTTAGCTCCCAATTTTTTTTTTCCAGCCAACAACTTTATTATAATTAAACTAGATGTGTTCGCGGACGAAGTTCACTCACCGTTTTAGCTGTCCTCGACGTAATCGCCGTCGGACTGGTCCACTTTGCGCAAGCCTGAAAAAGAAATGACGAATTTTTAGTTTTGCGCAGAACGTTTAATAAGCATTTTTTTTTTATGACGAATGGGCACGAGCTTGTGCAAGTTTTGGACTTAAATGATAATAGCGCAATAAATACTGATGATTCATTATAAAAAGGTGACTTCCTGTTTCAAAACTTTGCATACAGGCACTTTAGCATGTTATTATTGCTACGGAAAATTTATTACTCTGCAGTTGAAAGATTTCTTGTAAAAAGTTCGACGCCCACCGGTTACATAAAGCCTTAAATGACATGGAAACACTTCCTAAATGTGTTTCGTTAATTAATTTTTAAGTTTTCTCCTTTTTTTATGAAATGGGCCTTTTGTTCAAAAGTCGTAAAAAATCTGTTTAAAGCGTAATTAATGTATTACGTTTCAAGTTAGGTAATAAAACAATGAAGGCAATATTAGATGGACTAGATTCAATTATAGATGCTGCATGATCAATAAAAGTGCTTTAGTTCAAAGCAAGAATTCAGTGACCGATGCGAGTTAAAGTTTCTAAGGTTACGAGCGACTTTATTATTTAATGAATAGTCATGGCAGTGACGTCACAATACAACGATTTTAACAGTCCCTCTAATTCGATTAGTCCAAATTACCATTTCATTTGTCTCCAAAAGAAAACGAGCGCTCGTTCCGTCGAAGCGAGCAAGAATCCGACGCAACGACAGACAAAGGAACAATCGCAATTCCACAGCCGGGGCGTTTTTTTTCCATTTTCGCGCCTTTTTTCGCGCCGCCGCCGCCGCCGCGCGGCAGTTGAGTAACGACCGCCGTCGCCGCCGCGGCGCGCGGCGGAAAACGCGCCGATCATTCGAGCGTGCACATGTGCTTTCTTTATTATATCGGCTGCGGCTTTCTTGATTTACGATCGCAGTAAAAACGCTCTCGACGGGCCTTTTTTTCGAAATGCCGTTGTTAACCTTCGCTCGCGCGCGCGGGTGCTTTCACCGCGTTTTGCATGCGGCTTTACGACTGCACCTCTCTCGCGTCCGATACCGAGAGAGCCTGTCGGCCCATTGACTCCTCGCGTTGATTGGAAGCCTTTTTTTGGGGGGAGGGAGGGAGAGCTGCGGCGAGAATTGAAATCGAAGAGGCTTTTAAACCTGCGCGACTGATTTAGAGATAGCGGAATTCTGGGGAGCCGCGTTTTTTCGAAGAAAAAGGAATGGAAGAAATTTTCGAGCGGAGGTGATTTAAAGCACGTGAAAGTGCAAAAGGTCACTAACACCAGACTGGTAAGTATTCAATTGCACGGTAACCATTTATTTTCTAGATATTTTTTACAATAAAAATGAAATGTAATGAATTTTGATGACAAAACTAGTTTTTCTTTACAGCACCAAAATCTATATAATTACTTCCTGGTAGAGTTTGATTCCATTTTTTGAACAGAAATTGGCCAATTCTACTATACTGGTTACCAAACATCTGGTCAGTACCATGCCTAAATTTAACATTTTTTAGTAATTTTACGGCAGTTTCCTCGTCTGGCTAAAATGACCATGCATTGCTAATAAATTGGAGATAAATATTATATGTGGGGACAAATTATGCAGCAGAAGTAAGAAACAAACTAATTTTTAGCCAATTAAGGGGGAGTCTTACACGAAATATGGACTATATTTGCTAATTTTATATTTCAACTATAAGGTTTAATAATGTGATTTGTAATATATGTTAAAGAGGTGTTCCCTACGAACCGAATAAAAATTTAAGAGTGCTCTACCGAAATTGCCCAAGTCCGAACTGACTGTGGCGCCTCCTTCAACTATGAAAATCTTATTTATTAATTTAAAATTAATTGACAACTCTAAATCCAGTAAATAAAACTTTCCCACTCGTAGATAATATCAAAGTATAGTTCAAAAAAAGTTTCACGAAGAAAGGAGTGAAAATAAAAACATAATCTGGAAGAAACAATTTTAAGACACAGCAGACGAACATAACCAATCTCCAGTTGCAGCTTGAAATGTTTCCTCCAGATTACGTCCCCATTTTCACTCCTTTCTTCGTGAAACTTTTTTAAAAATATACTTGGATATTGCCTACAGTGGGGAAAGCTATGTAATTAGTTTCTAATTACTGTTTTTGAATATAAATGAGAAAAATACACTTTGAACGTTTTGTGGCGCACCAATCGCCTGGCAGAGCGCTCTTAACAATGGAAACTCAAAGAATTATTTCCTTGCTTTATTACTTCAACAAAAGAAACCATTCAATGTCATAACATAGTTACATAATATGAACCGACACATATTTCAATTCCTCAAGAGTACCGAAAGGCTCATTAAGAGTATGGAAAAAGCCCGTGAAAAAATTTTGTTCATTACAATTGCTTATGCAGGAATTATTTACTTTTGCGACTTTGGAGAATATCCTGCCTTCGCATAATAATAAAAGCAATAGGTATTATTGCTTAAATTGTTCTAATATGTTAATCAAGTACAAAAATGTTACTTGCATTTTAAAAAATGATTACAAAACAACATTGACAAAAAACCCTCAGCAAAGTAGTTATCGTGACTACAAAAACATCCCTTCTGAAGAGCTGAATAGCTTACTTAGCCGCTGATCCTGAACTACTTCACACATTGCGGAGCCGAATTTCAACGCAGTGGTGGATGACCTTAGGGTCAACCTAAGGGACGTAGTCGAGCAGTTAGCTCTCAAAAGGTTGGCCAAGACTACTAAAAAACACCTCCCTGAGGTTGATCCTGAGATCAAAGCCATGTACGAAAAGAGACGCCACATAAAAACGCTACCCATGGACAGGAAACGCATCCCTGCATGGAGAATTCATTAGGCTGCGCAATTTAACAGAATTAACCATATTTGAAGTACGGAAAAATTTGTTATCAGGAGAAGCTCACAGCAGCCATTGACAAGAATAAAATATGGAATGAATTGCGCAACCTTAAAATGCTCCCGTCGAAGGGAGAGGACTTGTATGGTATATCACCGGACGAGTCTAACCGACACTTTGCGGATATTTCTTTCTTAAATCATCCTGGCAGGGATACATTCATCAGTGACATCATCATCTGCACCCCTAATGAGGGTTTTAGGTTTAAACCGATAGATTTGACCGACATTGTTCTTGCGATGCCTCAGGTTCCCTCTCAGACTGTGGGAGAGGATGGCATCCCACAGAGTGCCATAGTCAAAGCTATCCCTACTATCGAGACAATCCTTGTGAGCAGCTTCAACGCCTCCATCTCGCACGGAGTCTTATCGGACCTGTGGAGGAGGGCCCATGTTCTACCAATCAAAAAGCAAGTGCTTTCATCCTCCGCTTACGATTTTCGGCCGATTACAATCTTGTGCTTTCTTTCTTGAAGAAGATTGTTCACTAACAGTTTATGGAATACCTTGATTTACAAAACATCCTAGATCCGCTCAGAAAAGGGTTTCGCGAACACAACCCCACGCAAACAGCTCCACTGAAACTGACGGAGGACATCCGGCATGACATGGACCAACGATAGATCACACAGCTCGACCTCTTTGACTTCAGTAAGACGTTCGATTGTGTTTATTTATGCTGCAGTGGTTTATTTCCTATTTGGGGGGATAGAGAATAACTTATTAAAACCAAATCGGATGGAGAATTGCCGCCTCTATCTGTAAACCTTAACGTGCGACAGGGCTCGGTCTTGGGTTCCTTGTTGTTTTACCTCAACGACGTGCGTGAAGTCCTGGAAAATAACCTCCAGATTTACACTAGTCCTACCATTAACCACGTTGAGCAGGGGATTACCGGGCTTGAGTGTGCAGCAGAGACTGTATCGTCAGCCTGAGCTGTTGGAGTCTCACTCACACTCAACACGGGCAAAACAAAGGCTATAGCCATCGGCTCAGGCCACCTGGAGTGTAGGCTGAGGGGCAAAGGGCATTTGGGATTGGGTGTTGGGGGTGAACTCATCCCGTTCTCAGACTCTGTTTGAGCCTCGGATTCACCCTTGACTCCACACTCTCCAGGAGTTGGACACGTGGATATCACGATTAAAAAGTTTAAACAGGACTCTTTATACGTAAGAGATTGACCGAGGCCCTTTTGTTTTCTCATCTTGACTATTTTTCAATAAAGTACGTAGACGCATCAGCCAACAAACCAGAATGTAGACAGTCCTAAATTCCGGTGTCAGGTACGTGATAGTTGTAGGGGCTGTTCATCATACCACTCCGCATAGGAATGGTCTGGGCCAGCTGTGTGGAAAGTTGCAGGTCGTACTTGATCGCTGTGGTCATTTACAAGGTTACGTATTCTTTACTTATTCGTATTCCGGAATGCCTGGATGAGGGCATATGAGGGCTGATAAACAAGAGCTAACGTGCCCCGTGGTTCAAACCGAATTTGGGTTGAAATCCGTTTCAGTCCAAGCGGAGCGGTTATGGAACTCGATGTCATTCGCTATCAGGGACTTAGCATCTCTCGGTGCTTTTAAATAATTGAGCTGGACACACTGCGTGAAGTTAGACTAGCTTTATGTATTAGAATGTATATACATTCTAATACCTTACGACAACTACACGTTCAATC